>SJYO01052320.1:1426582-1440261 GCA_006410555.1 Capra ibex | reverse complement strand
GGTCAGATACAGACTACGTCCTATGTCGTACGAACCCCGACCACGTGCCCCTAGTGGGTCTCCCTACACCACCCCTCCCTCCACGCTCCCCCCAAGTACAAACCCTAGCGTACATGTGGGTACCACCTAAGTACAGTTACATACCGTTTTGGTTATGTCATAACATTTCATTTTATTTCGTTTTTATTTTTAAATTTTTTATTTTTTTATTTATTTTATTTTATTTAAAAATTTTCAGCCATCTTAACGTCATATTTCGTTTCCGGTTGAAAGTCAAATAACATCTATAGTTCCGAGAGTTCCCGTATAAGTATACGAAACAAAGTATGACGTTCTAACGTGACAGAAAGGGTAACACAAAATAGAAATTCATTACAGGTATAAAAGGGGTAGTCATTTTAGAATCATTCAATTTATTGAAGGAATACAGTTGTATGATTTAATAAATGACCTAGACAAAACAGAAATAGGTACCTTGAAACCGTCAATCTCTCGTGAACTCGTATTAAAGTTAAATCTTTAAGGGTATCTAAAGTACTCCACCTTGTACCTTTTATTAAGAGGGCATTAAAATAAGGAACACCAAAGGGTTCTCGGTCGTGATGACAGGTATTCGATATCATCTTAGAAGACTTACTAGAATGATTAATTGAAGAGAACTCAGTTACACACAAAAAACGAGGTATAACCAAGAAATCAACGACAAATTGCTAAACACCAAACAAATAAATAATAGTAGCTTTTTCGTTCTCTCAAAGTCTTTTTGTAGATAGAGACGAAATAACTGATACGGTTTCGGGAACTGACTCACCTAGTGTTATTTGACACCTTTTAAGACTTTCTCTAGCCTTATGGTCTGGTGGATTGGACGGAGAACTCTTTAGACATACGTTCAGTCCTTCGTTGTCAATCTTAACCTGTACCTTGTTGCCTGACCAAGGTTTATCCTTTTCCTCATGCAGTTCCGACATATAACAGTGGGACGAATAAATACACGTCCCATGTAGTACTCTTTGTGACCCGACCTTCCGACCTTCTTAGTGTTCGACCTTAGTTCTCACGGTCCTCTTTACAGTTATTGGAGTCTAGACGTCTACTGTGGTGGGAATCCCGTCTTTCACTTCTTCTTGACTTCTCGGGGAATTACTTTCACTTTCTCTTCTCATTTTTTCAACAGAATTTTGAGTTGTAAGTCTTTTGTTTCTAGTACCGAAGGTCAGGGTAGTGAAGTACCGTTTATCTACCCCTTTGTCACCTTTGTCACCGACTGAAATAAAAACACCCGAGGTTTTAATGACATATACCACTGACGTCGGTGTTTTATTTTTCTACGAATGAGAATCTTCTTTTCAATACTGGTTATATCTGTCGTACAATTTTTCGTCTCTGTAATGGTTGTTTCCAGGTAGATCAGTTCCGATACCAAAAAGGTCACCAGTGTATACCTACACTTTCAACCTGACACTTCTTTCGACTCGTGGTTCCTTAACTACGAAAACTTGACACCACAACCTCTTCTGAGAACTCTCAGGGAACCTGACGTTTCTCTAGGTTAGTCAGGTTGGATTTCGTGTAGTTAGGACTCACAAGTAACCTTCCTGACTACAACTTCGACTTTGAGGTTATGAGACCGATGGACTACGCTTCTCGACTGAGTAACCTTTTGTCGGACTACGACCCTTTCTAACTTCCGTCCTCTTCCCCTGCTGTCTCCTACACTACCAACCTACCGTAGTGGTTGAGTTACCTGTACTCAAACCCATTTGGGGTCCTCAACCACTACCTGTCCCTCCGGAAAGTACAACGTCAGGTACCCCTGTGTTTTTCAGTCTGTGTTGACTCACTGACTTAACTTGACTTAAATTTTGGTATCATAAACGGGTCCTGTGAACAGTACGACAGAGAAAAAAAAGAAATCCTAGAAAGAGATACAGGTAAAAATTCGGTCATTTAGAAAAAGTAGTCACAGAAAACAGTAACATTCGTTTACATCGACAATTGTCTCGTGGATCTGGACACGGTCAAAACAGGTTTAACGAAGATTTTGTAAAAGGGGTTACAACCAAATAAATTGTTTATGTAATAACAGTAATAAACGACTCATATAGAACTCACATTTAAAACCTCGTGTTTTAACAGTAAATTTTAAACCCCCGTGAGAAATGATCGAAAGGATTTAACAAATCTCTCCACATCTAACTATCAAGAAGGACCAATGTGTGGATCGAGTTCGATACACTAGTCTCTGAGGAGTCATTTGAGTCGGTGTCACAGATGTGTAAATTTTGACTCTTTACAGAGTAATTAGAGTCGTTGAGTGTTAGGTTTCTGTGTTTTGTAGGATAACACAACTCTTTCCTAAGACCAACCGCCCCAAACCGTCGAACAGTGAGAGAGAGACTAACGGAGGAGAAAGAAAGAAGACACTACGAGATGGGGAATGTACATACTTTCGGAACGTACACATCTTTCACACAGAAAGGTAATAACATATGACTCGTTTACCCCATTTTGAGATCCTCCTCTCACAAAAATCCGTACGGAATTTTGTTCTTCATCTTGTAAAGAGAACTAGAAAGTTCAAACTTCCGTTAAAGTCTTTTCTTTTTATAAAAAAGAGGTGTAGAAATTACAAAATGTAAAAAAAAATGTATAGGAATAGTATGTATAGATTTGTTCTAATCCTACTGTAACTCAAGGGTCCTATCACTATATACCTATCATATATAGGTGTTTATATGAACTAAAACTTATGTGGTTTCTCGAAGGATATCCATGGGAGTGACTATTAACACTGGATCAAATCCAGTAGAAAAGAGGAAACGTTACTGGTTATACTAGTAACATAAATGACGGAGTACCCGTAAATTCTGCACGGGGTTTCATTTTTACTTTAGTCAAATGATATTTAGTCTCTCTTCTGTACTTTTCACCCGTCTTTTCATTTTACTTTTATCTTTTTACGTATCGATAATATTGTAAGTTTACTGTTTCAGTTTTAATCTTTCCTATATTGTCGGAATTCTGATAATTACCATTGATATATTCGGGTAGCACAGTATTGATTTGACTGTAACTAGTTGGAAACGACTCCTAATAAAAGGAAGTAACAATAGGACTTGGGTGTTATTGTACCAAATACCATCAATTCCTTATACTATAATACTATTGATACTACGTGGAGTTTATAGACCCGTACCAAGTTTTGTCTGTCTAGTAGTAAGTCTAATTATCAGTGTGTTACTGGACATTAAAGTAACTACTTGTTTCAGAAAACGTTCATAAACTCTTGGTTGTCAAAGACGTATAGTGGAGAAATTTTCTAAGAGAGAAAACCTACTTTAGACATTTTACTCCTTGTTCCCCTTTTTTTTTTGATGTAACCTTCATGAGGTTCACAAGTAAGTGTTCCTTTATCATTATCACAACTCTATGTAGTGTTAACATTGAGGTCCAACAAAAAGTCAGTGATTCGGTATCGACTGAGAAACCCTGAGGTATGACGTTGTGTGGTCTGAAGGGACAGGAAGTGGTTTAAGACCTCAGACGAGTGTGAGTACAGGTACTCAACTATTGTGGTAGGTTGGTAGAGTATGACAAGAGGAGGACGAGAGTTAGAAAGGGTCGTAGTCTCAGAAATGGTTACCGTGTCGAAAAGTGTAGTCCACCGGTTTCAAAACCTCGAAGTCAAAGTCGTAGTCAGGAAACTTAATTATAAATTCCAACTAAAGGAAATCCCAACTGACTAAACTAGAGGAACGTCAGGTTCCCCGAGAGTTCTTAGAGGAGGTCGTGGTGTTAAGTTTTCGTAGTGTAGAAGACGCCAGTCGGAAGAAATACCAAATTGAGAGTGTAGATATGTACCGATGACCTGTTTGGTATCGAGACTGAAATGTCTAGACACATCCGTTTCACTACAGAGACGAAAAATTATACGACAGATCCAACCAGTATCGAAAAGAATTGAAGTTTCTTACCCAAACTTCTCTTCGTTACTTTACATAACTTTTAGACTGCGATCTAATTAAAACCATTTAAATAAGTATTCTACCCTTTTTTCTACACTTATTAAATGATGTTTCATAATATTTCCACTATATTTTTCTTCCTTTACTCTTATATTAAAGTGGGAGAATTTTATTATCATTTCAGTAACATCAAATTCCCTCCTCCATCTGGTTTTCAGAATATAGTACCACCTAAATTTCTGTACTGGTTAAGTTTATTTATGACTAATAGTATACTTTACGTAAACCGGTCATTCTTAATTCCAAATACTCCTAACATTTATCTTGTTAAATTTAACTATATAAAAATTTACATAGAGTACCGGTGGTCCTGGGTAGGACCTGTAAGTCGGAGTTTATTTCCCTCTAAAGACTTCCTGTTCTGGGATTGAGGATAGGTACAGACGTTTTAATGGTGTAGTAGAAGTTATATGTTTCATAATAACCGAAAAGAGGAAAAACAGAATAGGTAAATAACCGATAGAAACATAGCCGTTAATGAAGGAGAATAAAAAAAACAGTAATTAAAAAGTGGGTCTTATAGAGAAATCCTATTCTGACACTCAATTCTTCCTCGTGACAGGTAGATTGACCGTGGTTAGTTTGTACTTGTCAGGCCTCTTACAATGATGTCTTTCGTTTCCGTCCATCACAACATACCCAAAGACAATGAACATTGATTTTTCCAGAATAGTTTACCTTTACAGGTAAATTCAATTTGACTAGTTTTGTTTTGACACCTAAAAAGATATGTTAAGACGGAAGGAACCAGTAGGAATAGAGTTATTTTCCATAAAAGGGAATTAATCAAGAAGTACGGGGTTTGGATACTTACGAGAAACTAAAGATACAAAGAATTCCTTGGTGTGTTTCATATAATTATTACGAAAAGTCACGTCGGGGGATCATATTAATCTTAGGTATATGAGCTACAGGAGTAGTGACGGATATAACACCAGAACCGGTGAACACACGAACTGTTAAACTACAGATAGACTAGCATGATGATATTACAAATGTTATGAAGGTGTACAAGAATAATGAGAAGCTTATTTTATAATTGTTAAATTCTTCAAGGTGTTTGAGACGAACAAGATCAAAAGTGGAGGTGGGACAAATAGAGTCTGATAAGAGGGGGAAAGAACCATTTGTGGTAGAGTGTAAAAACGTTAAATCGTGAATAATAATGGAAAAAGATATCCTCTCACTGATATGACCGAATTGGAGTTGTAAGTTTTTTGACTCTAGTACCGTAACTCAGGGTAGTGAAGTACCGTTTATCAACCCCTTTGTTTCCTTTGTCACTGTCTGAAATAAAAGAACCCGAGGTTTTAGTGACACCTACTACTGGTATCGGTACGCTAATTTTCTACGAACGAGGAACGTTC
Source organism: Capra ibex (assembly GCA_006410555.1). Lineage (NCBI taxonomy): Eukaryota > Metazoa > Chordata > Mammalia > Artiodactyla > Bovidae > Capra > Capra ibex. Next base: position 1,434,866 of record SJYO01052320.1, on the reverse strand, counting down.
TTTTAGACACTGGTTGGATCTCTCGTATAATTTTTCGTCTCTGTAATGAAACGGTTGTTTCCAGACAGATAAGTTTCGATACCAGAAAGGTCATCAGTACCTACCTACACTCTCAACCTGATGTTTCTTTCGACTCACAGTTTCTTAACTACGAAAACGTGATACCAAAACCTCTTCTGAAAACTCTCAGGGAACCTGACGTTCCTCTAGGTTGGTCAAGTAGGATATCCTCTAGTCAGGACTTATAAGTAACCTTCCTGACTACGACTTCGACTTCGAGGTTATGAAACCGGTGGACTACACTTCTAAAGTAAGTGACCTTTTCTGGGACTACGATTCTTTAAAACTTCCACTCTCCTCTTCCTCTACTGTCTCCTACTCTACCAACCTACTGTAGTGACTAAGTTACCTGTACTCAAACTCATTCGAGGCCCTCAACCACTACCTGTCCCTTCGGACTTTACGACGTCAGGTACCCCAGTGTTTCTCAACCTGTGCTGACTCGCTGACTTGACTTGACTAATAGAAAAAGATCTTCAGAGAAGTGTTCGATAATGGTTAATAATGACCGTGTTTATTTTCGGTCGTGTGAAAAAAAAGGTAAAGATAAAAGAAATCTTTTAACAGTATTAGACTTTAATAAAACAAAGAGGTAACACAAACAGACAATAAACACTTAAAAATATGAGGTTACAGTCAAGGTACTCTAGTTGTAGGAAAAGACTACAAAAGTGACAACATAAAAGTAAAGGTAGAGTCATAGACGTACGGACTGGAATATTGTAACTATTATAGAGATCTATCCATCCACAGTCTATCTATCTGTACCCGTTTTCTATTCATCTACTGTCTATTTAGATCAATAGACACACATTTTACAAACACTCGCATACACAAACACACACACACTCTAGTCATTACAGACTGAATAATGTTGGTGTACCTGACATCGTGCCGTCCGAGGAGACAGGCACTCTAAAAGGTCAGTTCTTATGACTTTACCCAACTGAAAAAAAAAAAAAGTCTCGTAGAAGGGTTAGTTCCCGAACCTGGACGAAGAGAAAGTGGAGGACGTGACCCGTCCGTCTAAGAAATGGTGACACGGTGGACTCTTCGGGACATTTTACGATATATTTAATACACACGTATAAAAGTATAAACTTTCAAGAAGATCCTGAGAATTTTGTAAGACACAATAAGACAATAACGAAAGATCAGAGACTACTGAAACCCCCGAAGAACGAAGTCTTTGTAACGATGTTGTATCTTGTTCGGGGGGGGTCAATTTATAGTTAGATTATATCAGTTATTCGTTGGGAAATATCCCAATTTAGTGACTTTAAACACGAACTAAACGATATTGGTGTATAAGATCTGATTAGTATACTTACGTCTCGGTGGTTAGATGGCGTACGGAATTACTGAAATAAGTAAGATTAGTATGACTAGTCTTTCACCTTTCACACAAATTATAAAAGATAAGAAGGACGAATCGCAAGTATAAACGTACGGATTAAGTTTGAGGAAAAGGAAATCTTTGGGAGACTTTTACGAGTTTTTGGTAGAAAAGTAAAAATTTCAATAAAAATTAAAAAATATTAATACCATTCTTGTGATTTACACTCTAGCTGGGAGCATTTTTGTAAAGTTCACGTGTTATGTCATACAAGATCCGTATTACATCATGTCGTCTAGAGGTCTTAAATAAACAAAACATCTTTACTTTGAAATATGGGTAACTTCTCTTCAAGGAGTAAAGAGAAAGGAGGATCAGGGATCGTTGGTATAAGACGAAAGACGAAGATTCACAAAATGTTTCCTACTATACGAATCGTAGATGGTTTTAAATTTCATAGTTAAATAAACTGATATCGTCGGTAGTCGAGGTCCCGTCCTATGACCAGTTTTGGAATTTTCATTTAAGCTCCATTTGAGGATATAGACGTACTAACGAGTCAACTCCGTTCTCATGACCTCGCACAACGGTAAAGGAAGAGTTCCCCTAGAAGGACTAGGACCCTAGTATGGGCAAAGAGAACGATTAGAACTTAAAGTCCCCCTAAGAAATGGTCTACTTTGGAAGGATGTGGACTGGTACTACCTCATTCACCCTTACCTAAACGAATAGAATCATCTTTCAACCTTTCGACCTATTTTACGTAAATTTTATAAAAGTCTATAATCTGTTTTGTTCTTTTGTTTGTTTTGGTCGTTGTTGGGTTCTGGTATTAAGGATTCTCATGTCTGGGTTTGTTTGTCTTCACTCAGGAGGTCAACGGATGTAAAGATAATCACGTCCAGTTTTCATCTGGAGTGTGTGTATCGTTTTTTTTTTTTTTTAGATTAAGAATAGTGACTTTAGTCATTAATAAGTAACTCATGTATAAAACACGGATCGTGGTTCTAAAAGTATGTCCAAAGTATACATACTTTCAAAGAGTGGAAAGTACTTTAAACAACAAAATAAATTGTCTTTACCCCTTTCGATTATTATATGGTCTAGTTGAACTCCAAGTGAATTGACAAATTGATCTATCAATAACATCTCTAATGTGTCGAAAGACCTCCAGGTTTTTTTACAAATATTTCCCTCTTTTGTCGATACGTAGTGTTTTATATTTATGGTACTAGTCTTAGTCAATTTATTTACAGGGTTACGTTGTTTTTGTTAACTCCCCCACCGTAGTTTATCTTTTAAATCTCTACAAAGAAGGAACTTCGTACCCTTATCCGACTTTTATTTGTAGACTCCTGAAAAAGGTCGTAATACACTTCCGATGAACTAAATAAGGTTATAGAAATGTAATAATAAAGAGGACTAAGTTAAATAAGAGTTTTTCTTAGGTCTATAACTGTTTATTTCTTCCTACTTCTTTAGTCTTTACGAATAGACACGGTCTCTGTGCACCTACAAAACATTCATGGACCCCCTTAGATAATTATAGTCTTTCCTGTGTTCTATCTTGTTCCATAAGGAGGACTCTCACAGTGCTCATTTCTATCAAGTTTTAGAAATTACTTTTATACCTCTATGTGTGTTTTTGTATGTGTATTGTGTAAGTATAGAAAAAGAGGTAGATGTGTGATGTGCATGTGTGTGTATACATGTGGATCTAAGGGTGTTCGGATGTGATTGTCGTGTGTAGTGTGTATATATGTGTGAGGTGGCGTGTGTGAGTGTATGTGTGTATTAAGGACTTCGGATGTAATTTATAGTGTGTAGTGTACGTACGGGGACTTACGATTTTTTCAATCTATTTATTCAGGTTTTATGTGTAAAGAAGGGTTAATATCGACTATTCAGATATCAAAACTTTTTAAGTTCCTCCATTAAAATTAGTTTTCATGTAATTAGTAAAAAGTATCCTCTAAATAAAATAAAGTACATATGTGTGTGTGTGTGTGTGTGTAATTTCTCTGAACCCCAACGTTTCTTAGTCTGTACTGACTTACTGGTTATGAAAGTGAAGAAAAGTGTTTCACTATTGACGAAGAAAATAATATCATTGAAAATTTTACTTAGTCAGGATTCATAGACCTAGTTATCTTTGTCCTGTGAAATTTTATTTACTATATCCGTTCATAAGTCAGTTAGTCTTTTTCTTAAGAATAATTTGTCTATTTATAGTATATGGTGCGAAAGTACCAACTCTCTAAATTTTTCGACAATCCAGTCCTCCTTTAAGTGTTTCGATATTGAGACTATAGTATTCAATAAAAAGTGACATAGAATTTCCGGTCTTCTCAATTACCTTCAGGATCTCTCAACAAATCATTTATTTTGTTCAAGTTCAGTTCTTAAGGATCCACAGTCGGTTTCCCGTTACGAATCAGAGAAATTGTCGTCAAAGGATCAGTAGTGTCAGTTAGGGTACTTTGACTCTTGTGTCAGACCCGTCAAATCCGATTGGCTGACGTTAGATCCTAGATTACAGTTGTTTATTCTAACTTAAAGGGACCTTAAAGGTTTGATTAGACTCGTGTTCTCAGAATCACTTGTAGAATTGTACGGTTCCTGTTTCTCATAGATTAAGTGAACTAGACTCAACTGGGATCTTTAAAAATAAATATTGTTCAAGGGTTCCATTAAGAGTTTTAGTCTATTCAAACTTGTGTGTATTTTCTCCACATTCTTAATTTCTAAAACTGGGTCTCTCTACAATACCCCTCCCTCCACCCTCCCCCCAAGTACAAACCCTTGCGTACATTCTTAATTTCTAAAATTTTAATTTTTTTTATTTATTTATTTTGTAAAAATTAGAATTTTTTTTTATTTTACTTTCGATTAGTAGTATTTTTTTATTTTTTTATTTTTATTTTAATATATTTTTTATTATTATTTTTTTATTTTTTATTTTCTCCACAAGAGTTCCGAAGATGGTGTCCTAACATATTAATCATGGAAATCGATTTTAAGGTCAGAGCCTAGAAGGGAAAACGAGAAAAGACGAGAAGAGGTGTGATGTGAGTTCAAAGGGATGAAATTTAGAACTGGCTGAATAACTGGATTATCTAACAGTTGTCGAATAGTCCGAGTGTTTCAATAGTAGATAAGTAGAATTTCTTTTGTCGACTTTAAACTATTAAGACCGTTGTTCGAGGGCGAGATGTCTAATTTCCCTTCCACTGTGTCGGTTCCTCACGGTCACCGTTTCTTGGGGGGACGGTTACGTCCGTCTGTATTCTGTACTCAAGTCAGGGACCCACCCCTTCTGGGGGACCTCCTCCCGTACCGTTGGGTAAGGTCATAGAGCGGACCTCTTAGGGGTACCTGTTTCTTCGGACCGCTCCATGTCAGGTACCCCAACGTTTCTCAACCTGTGCTGACTTCACTGTTTCGTACGTACGTACGTACGTGTCTTGTCAGTTCTGATCACCCCTAACCGTCCATATTCTCGTGATTAATAAAACCAAATAAAGGGGTCGTAAGTTTGGAGGTAATATATAAATCCTTTAGGGAGTGGAAAAGTCTATCGTGAACAAAAAAATGTATCTACGATTTCCACGGCCTACCAAAGGAAAACTCAGTTAAATATGTTACTTACAGATCCGCTTATTCCAAAAGATCAGTCTAGGCGGTGATGTCACTTCTACCATCACCGGTGTCTGAGCTGTCGATGTAGAACGAAGGTCTTTGTAGTCCCTGACGACTAGATCGTCGTCATAGGTACCTTATACACAGCGTTATCGCAAAGGGTCAGAGACCTCGTTTAAATTGATATACGATGATCTTCTTTTAAATGGTCGGTTCGGGGCCTTCGTTTCTATTTCTAATCTTGAAAGGAAAGAGAGGAAGAGGATCTCGGAGTCTACAAAGACCCTGTACCTGGGAAACAGAAGACAGGAAACTACCCAGAGTTTTGATCAACGGGTTTACCTTTGACCGGGAGTCAATAAACATACGTCGTTTGAGATACACATTTGTTCACGAATTAATTTTTTATTATTAAAAGGTCAACGTTTCACTACTTTTTGATCCGTTATTTACCCTAATTATAACTATAATAACGACAATTGTAAAATTCACAAAAGAGGTTAACAATAACTATATACGAGTAATGTAATTAACAGATACCATAAGTTGAAGGAATTTATTAACAGTCCTAGTGACACAGAAAAAAGAAATTTTTTCCACTACTAAATCAGTGATTCAGTACAGACTGAGAACTCTGGGGTACCTGATATCGGGTGGTCCGAGGAGACAGGTGCCCTAAAAGGTTCATTCTTATCACCTCACCCAGCAGTAAAGGAAGAGATGCCATAGAAGGACTGGGTCCTTAGTTTGGGTCTAGAGGACATAACGTCCGTCTAAGAAATGGCTGACTCGAAATTTTTTACCTAGTGATCTTAAAAGTCAAAGAATTTCTTACACCACAATTAAATTTTAAGAGTTAGTTTGTACTAAAGTTAAATTTAATTTTTCTGTAGTTTTAACCGTTTTGGATTTTTGTATAAGTCCTCTTAATAAGTCATTGTTGTATAACCAATATGACAAACTTATTACATTTATGTCATCAGTCTAAGTTTATAAGGTGTAATTAATAACTGAAATACTTCTTTGACTTGATAACTACTAAACCATGAAAAGTTGACACTAAAACCTCTTCTGAGCACTCTCAGGGAACCCGACTTTCCTCTAGGTTGGTCAGGTAGGCTTCCCTTTAGTAAGGACTTATAGGTGACCTTCCTGACTACGACTTCGACTTGGAGGTTATAAAACCGGTGGACTACGTTTCTTAGCTGAGTGACCCTTTCTGGGACTACGACCCTTTCTAACTTCCGTCCTCCTCTTCCCTACTGTCTCCTACTATACCAACCTACCGTAGTGATTGACTTACCTGTACTCAAACTCATTTGAGGCCCTCAACTACTACCTGTTCCTCCGGACCACTTGACGTCAAGTACCCCAGCGTTTCTCAGCCTGTACCGACTCGTTGACTTGACTTAACTGACAGACCCCAAAAGGGCCACCTAGTCACAATTTCTTAGGAGGACGTTACGTCCTCGACTTCCTCTGTACCCGAACTAGGGACCCAGGTCTTCTAGGGGACCTCCTCCCGTACCGTTGACTAAGGTCATACGAACGGACCTGTTAGGGGTACCTGTCTCCTCTCACCGTCCGAATGTCAGTACCCCAGCGTCTCAGTCTTGTTGACTTCGTTGAAACGTACGTCCGTGTGTAACTGAAAGACTTCACATTCCCATTTTCCCATTTTAATTGTTATTTGCAGTAACCCCACGGTTATCTAAAGGGACAAGACGGGTCTCTGTCGACACACAACTCCGTCACGAGTTTAGGAAGTATGACTCCAGAGGTCTCAGATAACACGTCAGAACTCTCTTATTTGTTTAACCAAAGACGAAATTCATATGACAACTGATGGTTGAAGTAAGTAAATTTATATAGGACGCGGTTTAAAATTTTACAGTGTCAGAAAACATTCACCATCATAACCAATAATCACGATAAAACCTATTAGTAACAAAAGAATTCCCACTGTTTTCCGAAACGTCCACCGCGATCACCATTTCTTAGGTGGACGTTTACGTCTTCTACGACCTCTGTGTCAACCCTTCTAGGGGACCTCCTCCCTTACCGTTGGGTGAGGTCATAAGAACAGACTTTTTTAGACACCAGTGAGTTTCACTGACACGTGTGTACATAACGTACGTTAATCAACCTTTTCTACTGTACCAGTTTATATGTATCCTTTGTTTACTATAATACAAGGTTAAATCCTACTGGTACCTTTTATTTTACTACATATGTATTCTTTGAAGAGAGTGATTCATCTCGAGACAATTCCACTTTCGTAGGTTTCTTCTCTTTTATTAAATCACTTAATCTACATAGAAACGTAAGTGTATAATTAAGTGTCCATAGAAGGAAAACCAGTGAAGTATTTTTGAGAAATTGACCTACGTAAAACAAAAGTAAAACTGATTAATGTAAAATTATTGTAGGTATTTCCTTTTCTTTATGAAAAGAAACACTTTTTTTTTATGACAAAACAAACATCCAGTCTAAATAAAGCGAATTAAGGATCACAACGGAAAACAAGTATGCACCACCCGAATAAACAGAATATTAGCTGGACTACCATCACCTAATATAAGGAGAAGTGATTATAAAGAAGAAGGAAAATTTTCGAAAGTAGAAGTAGTAACTTGATTATTACCTAGTCTAAGAGACACACTGTTGTTTGTTCCCTTAACTTGTACTAAATCCGTGATATTCTAAAAGACCTAATATTCCCGAAGGGACCCCCGAGTGAACCATTTCTTAGGTGGACGTTACGTACTTTGGGTCCCAGTTAAGGACCCACCTCTTCTAGGGGACGTCTTCCTTTACCGTTGGGTGAGGTCATAAGAACGGACCTCTTAGGGTACCTGTCTCCTCGATCCACCCGATGTCAGGTACCCCAGAATTTCAGCCTATGTTGACTTCGTTGACTCGTACGTATATTTATCTACACCCATATATAAATATCAGGCACTCGTACCGTGAATCCCAGAAAGGAGTAGGTAAAGAAAAATAGGGACAACTTCTTCTTTCTTTTACATAATAAGATAAATTTCTCAGACGAAACTATAAAAAATTAGATTCCCCCTATTTTCTTTGTCGATGGAGTTAAAACAAATATAATTTATCATAGATCGGTTTATGTAAAACTCAGTTCCTTGGTTTTATTATCGAAATTTGATGTTTAAAACTACCTGAAAGGTTTTACATTCTAGGTAAGTAAAAAAAAAAATTCCTATAATCAAAAAAAAAAAAAAAAAA
>SJYO01052320.1:1269739-1416406 GCA_006410555.1 Capra ibex | reverse complement strand
CCCCACCGGACGATTAACTATTTATGATTTTAGAAAGGACCATCGAGTCTCCAATTTAGCAGACGGACGTTACGCCCTCTGAACCCAAACTAAGGACCCAACCCTTCTAGGGGACCTCTTCCTTTACCGTTGGGTGAGGTCATAAGAACGGACCTCTTAGGGTACCTGGCTCCTCGAACCGTCCTATGTCAGATGCCCCAGCGTTTCTCAGTCTGCACTGACTCGCTGAAGTGAAGGTGAAACTTTTTTATAACTATCCGTATTAACAAATATTCTTGGTGTCCGTAAAGTGTCGTAGAAATTTTGAATTTAAAACTTGTTTTATATAAAAATTTACATAATTTTAGTATACGAAAGTCGTAAAACGGAACGACTCGGAAATAAATTAATCAGTATGACTTGTAAGATTTCCATCACTTTTGTCAATTTTACTTATATTCTTGAAATTCTTTAGTGTTCGTTACGATTGTCACGTAATCTCTTTTAACTGATCATAACTTTACTTTCGGATTTTACTTACGTTAACTTGTTTCTCGTCACTTTTTACTCCTTCCTCTGATCTTTACTCTATTTCTCGTTTTACACTATTCCAATTAGATTACTTTATGAACTAAACTTATTGGTTCTTCTACATTAGCTACATCTTCCCGTTTTGTATCTTTTCACTACAATCTTGACACTTATCACATTTTTTAATGTAGACCAGAGTATTGTGTGGATGAAACGTAAAGGTAGACTGTCCTTTTTTTTTTTTACGTAGTATACGACGTCCAGTAGTCGTTTAGTGAACCCGTCTGAGATGAACATATAGGGATTCAGACATAAACCAGTGAAACAAGGGAGGTCCCACACTTGTACCGTGAGAAATTCATAGGACGACGTTGTCGTTTACGTAAATGTTTTTTTATCTTTAATTGATTTAAGGATCTTAACATATTCATGGGTAAGTTTAGACAACTTTCCCGTATACAATGAGACCCACTTCAACTAATATGCGGAGAGTATGATTACTATTCGTACGACACGACGCGATTCAACGAACCAGAACAAGTTGAGAAACGTTAGGGTACCTGACATCGGGTGGTCCGAGGAGACAGGTACCACTAAGAGGTTCGTTCTTATGACCCAACACAACGGACGGGAGGAGGTCCCCTTGAAGGGTTGGGTCCTTGACTTGTCTCAGAGGACGTAACGTTCGTGTGATATATAGTCAACTCGATGGTTCCTTTGAGTGTTACTACTCGTATTTATGTGTGTCAATATTTATTATTAGATTCCACAAGACTTTCGTGTAAAGTAAAGGAGGAGTGGTTCCTAAGTGACTATCGTACATTATCGTATGAGATCGTTTTCATCCCTCTTTAAGAGGTAACAAGTTTACGGAAAGAAGGTCTAAATAAACTAGGAGAAGGAACATGAAATGGTGTCTCATCCAGGTTTTTATTCTATAAAAAAATTAAATAATACTAAGAAACGTTCTTAGTGAATCAGTATGGTAAACGATAACAACCCATAACACTTTTACGATGTTCAATTGAAATCCGTACCAAAAATTATTTAACAAAAGATACTCAATACAAGAGTAAATCATCCACCACTTTTACACATGAAGGAAATAATTGTTGGTTCCGTAACTAACACGAAAAGAAAGGTATTGCAAAAGTCTTAAGAGACAGATATACAACATAGTAGTCGTAAGGTCAGACTACTTCTTTCACTTTCACTTCAACGAGTAAGTACAGGCTGAGAAACACTGGGGTACCTGACATTGGATGGTCCGAGGAGACAGGTACCCTAAGAGGTCCGTTCTCATGACCTCACCCCACGGTAACGGAAGAGGTCCCCTAGAAGGGTTGGGTCCCTAGCTTGGACCCAGAGGGTGTAAGGTCCGTCTACAAAATTGGAGACTCGGTGATCCTTGAGGACTACTTCAGACTGCTTCTTGCAAATATTTGAAACAAAGGATAGAACTTTAGTGTCCTACGTCAAATTAATGAACTATGAGAATCATCTTTTTAAGTGTAGGATTCTAGAGTCGATTTTTGTCTAAGGGCTCGACAATTGAATATACTACGAACATATTATAGTGTAAAGTGACCATTGTTATAAAGTTTCAATAGTCATAATGTAATACACACATGACACGAGTCAGTAATAAAATATGTAAAAATTATGAGTTATATTATACGAGATGTACACCTATTCAGTAAGAGAGAGTTATTAAAAATTGTCCCAGAGAAAATCAAACCAATTCATATATGAAACATAATGTCATTGGAGTTCTAAAGAACCTTCGTATGTCCTATATGTAAAATTTATTTTAATGTAATGTAACTAGACGAAACAGAAATACATAGTGTAGGTGATCTGTGTATGTTTGTTTATAAGTGTATTTGTGTGTAAGTATAAGATGTCCACTTCTCTCTATTTATTTTTTTGACCCGTCACTTCTGTGAGTCTCATCTATCACTAATCTGTCTTCCGTTAAATTTGATTTACTACTTCTTTTGAAAGTCTCCCTTTCACAGTAAAACAATTTTGACCATAGAATGATGTCCGGTGATTCTTTTTTTAGACTGACGTTTCGTAAAACCTAATTTGTTTCTTTGTTCAATGTCCACTTACACTTAATTTTTACTTACAAATCTGTTCTTTAATTTATTGATATTGTTTATTAAGTTTTATTCTCAAGATAAGAAACTATGAATTTGGTAAAATGCTCCATAAACGAAAAGTTATCGACCTTTATAAGACACTTAGTTATGATTTCCAGATACCTTTTCCATTGAATCTAGAGTCACGTGTTAAAGACTAAAACCGGAATTTTCGACACTAACGAGGGTAGAAACACACGAATATAGTTGCCCTGATAGTGTGTGGTGAAGAGATGACAGAGAAGGTTCAACGTTATTTAGACTGAGTAGACACCTTCTTGTGTGTCGACTTCTTAAACGGTCGAAGAATGGGAAGTCAAGTCAAGTCAAGTCAAGTCAAGTCAAGTCAAGACAGCGAATCAGCACAAACTGAGAAACGATGGGGTACTTAGTATCGTGTGGTTCGGAGGGACAGGTAGTGGTTGAGGGCCTCAAGTGAGTTCGAGTACACGTAACTCAGTCACTACGGTAGGTCGCTAGAGTAGGAGACAACAGGAGAAGAGGAGGGTGGGGGTTCGGGAGGGTCGTAGTCCCAGAAAAGGTCACTCAGTTGAGAAGTGTACTCCACCGGTTTCACAACCTCAAAGTCGAAGTCGTAGTCAGGAAGGTTACTTATGGGTCTTGACTAGAGGAAATCCTACCTGACCAACCTAGGGGAGCATCAGGTTCCCTGAGAGTTCTCAGAAGAGGTTGTGGTGTCAAGTTTTCGTAGTCAAGAAGCCGTGAGTCAAAAGAAGTGTCAGGTTGAGAGTGTAGGTACGTACTGGTGACCTTTTTGGTATCGGAGTACGTTAACGGTAATATCACCTGTGAGACGACTTCAGTGTACGTAGGTACAGAACTGGTCTTTCCTTTTGATGTCTGGTTTTATAAAATGTCTTATTCTATGTTTTAGTATTTGTTTTGAAATGGTTTATACGTTTTTGTTTTGTGTAGGATTAGTTCACTATTAGTAAATTGTTTATATTCAAATAAAGTTACGAACTTCTATTTATCTGTATTAAGTGATAACCTTCACCCCACCTCCCCACCCTCTACTAAAATGTCTTATTCTGTGTTTTAGGAATTGTCTTATAATGGTTTATATGTTTTCATTTTATATAGGACTAGTTCACTCTCAGTAGATTGTTCATTTTCAAATAAAGTTATGAACTTCTATTTATCTGTATTAAGTGATAATCTTCGACCGTCCTCACCCCCTTTACTAATACTAATGTCTTTTTCATAGACGACTTACGAAGTCTTATATAGGACCACAGAACAGATGTTACTTTCCTGAGGTAGACTCATTCTAACAGTCTATAATGTGGTTTCACAGTGTAACATTGATCGCTGTTCGGTTTTCTTGTGGTATTAAGGATTCGTATAAAAGGAAGTATATAACCTCTTGTTTACAAACAGAAAACAATTGTTATTGACTTACGAATATAATCAAAACAAACGAATTAGGAAAAAGACACTCAGACTTCTTTATTAATTTGATGATAAAAGAAGTGAAAGCAAGTCACCAGATTATAATAACTTACGATGGAATCGGTTGTTTATTTAACTTTTTTTCTTTTAACAGGTTAGAAGTCTCGTTTCATTTTATTTTCTTTACGTTTGATTCCCGACTTGGATCGTTTAGGGTTAGAGATAACTTTCGGGTATTACTTTTGGTTAAAATTAACACTTAGGGAAATTTGTCTTCGATATCATATACATTAACGTGACGTAATTGGGGGGAAAATTTAAATTGAAAAAGAAATTTATATTACACAAAATGACGTTCGATATGTTCAGATTGTTACCCGAGTTTTACTTTCATGATAAAATGTCACTATACATGAACATTATTATAAGTCATTCTATACACATTCTATAAGTTTCCATATTAAACAAACCTACTACCATTCGCGAGAAAATATCGTTATTTTATATCCAGATATCACTTGTTAAGACTAATAAACGGAAGACCTAATTGTCTATAAACTTTTGTAAGGAATGGGATCATTCAAAACGATTATAAATCTCTCTGTCTCGACTCCCCGAGAGCGAAGTCTTATCTTTCAGAAAATACAAGAATATACTTTGATTTAACACATTATATAGTTTATCTGTGTAATAAGTTAGGTATTTTCTAAAGATTCATTTATAGTGTTACCTGACCTAATACCTCTTATTTAATATTTTTTTAGTTAAATTAACGTTATAGTTTCACATATAAAGATCCGGGTTCGATAAAATTAAGATTTGACCATAGAGTATATATTAGAGTAATTTTCGTCTTTTTTATTGACACTCACAAAACATTGACAGTAAAGGAATTCCCTAATTTAAATCTCGATTTTTTTCGATCGAACGATTTTAAAGATTAAATTTGTAAACTTGTTGGTATCTCTACAATCGAATTGAAACGAAAAATGGTAAAGATAGACGTTACAATTAGTATTAAGACCCCGGGAATTCCCAATTTGTACGGTTTAAGAGACAAACACTTCATTAACTTCTACTGTCTTCTAGAAAAGTCTTTCGTGAATGACTACTTAACTTTAAAAGATTCTAAAAAATAGTTTGAATTATACATAGAGAGGACTTTATAAATGTCTCTACGTTGTTATTTCGGTAAATACTATAAATCTAAGATACTAGATTATCGTATTTTTCGCGACAAAACTATATAAGAAACTTTTGGTTTAGTTAACTGTCGTTGATGTTTTATTATACGAGAGAGATATTCTTAATATTATTTGCATTTAGGAGTTAAAATCGAGGAAATTAAAAAAATCATGGTTTTTCGAAATATAAAAAAGTTTCTTTCCATTTAGTAAATTAACACCTAAAATGGATATGTCTATATAAGAAATTGTATATAATTTTGATCTATTTATAAAAATGACTTAGAATACTAAAATAGTAAACTATCTTAGAATAATGGTTAAATACTATTTTCAGAACTAAGACTAATTCTCAGGTTTCAGTGGTAGGTGGTTGAGACTTCAGGTAATCTTTTTGACTCCTTCGTCATCATCGTGACATTTAGTCAATCCCCTTACTATTCAATCTCTTTTCAATCTTACCTCTCTTTACATGTACATGATGACAAAGACGGATCCAGTTTCAAGTGAGTTGGAATCTGAGGCTTTTTGTGGTCATAATCTTACTTAAAACCTTTTGGTAAAAATATAAAAGTTGTTTAGAGTCAAACCGTTTATTTCCTCTTTTATTTGATTTTTTAAATATATATTTACGGGACTTCAGAACGATATTGTACCGGATGATATTCTACGCATAGACAGACTTCATAAAAATAGAGTATGAAGGAAGGAGATTTCTTTAAGTAGTGCCATTCGTCGTTTTCTTAAATCAACATTGTAAAAAATTGGATATGGTCCTATTACACCGTAACTGGTACATCATTTGGGATCACGGGAAAGATTTTTTTCTCTTGTATTTTAGTCCTCTAAAAAAAATGACATATTAGTTTTCTTCATAAGGATTCTAGTGGTACATTCTAGATAAACGAATAAATACACAAGGTATATGACCGGTGTAGTATGTAAGAGTCATCGATGTCAAACGTCTTGTAATTTTCTATTTATTTATTTTAGAATTACTTCTAGGAATTACTTCCATAGAAATAATTATTCCACTCTGTCTTTTACCTCTTTTGTTCGGCGTAAAATTACACGAGTTAATACGAGATTAGTAGTCACTTCTCTTACTCAAGTCGTATATTCCACCTGACAATAGGATCGTTATCTGTCTCAATTATTTTTAGAACAGAATGACATTTAGAGATACAGTCTAAGAATTATGAACTCTACAACCATCTTTACCTTGTGTTCTTTTTCGTCGTCGTCGTAGTGTAAAGTAGTCCGTATAAGATTGTGTTCATTCATTTCTTTGGATTCATTTATAGACAAATATACCAGTCTATTGTCTATCGGTCTATTGTCTTTCTGTCTCCGTGTACAAATTGAAGAATTTGTTTAGTTCGTTAAATCATCCTTTTACTGAAAAAGGGTAACAAGATAATATATTAGTTTCAGTCCATAACACTTAAGAAAGGACTACTATTAAAGAATCTGAGTAGTATTTGGACCGGGTCATCACCGGAAGGTAGAAAGGGATGGAAGGGAAATCAACATATTGATTAAATTCAGGAGGGTACAATTTCTTTAGACACTAATGAAAGCTTAAAGAGTGTGGTACTACCTTCAGTAACAAGACGTGGACAAGGGGTCTAAAACATATAAAAAATTTAAGAAGATGTCTTTAACTTATATCGTAAAAGAAGAAGTAAATAAACGTACTTCGAGGTAATGTCTTTTCTTCAGTATAACAGTAGACATAAGAGTACGAAAGTCATACTTTACGTACTTGACCATCTATAAAAAGTGTATAAAGGATGGACCCTGTACTGGTCTACCATGACACCTCAGAGTCCAACTAGTAATACACTCTTTGGACCCGAGTGTCGGTCAGGTTATGTGGTGACTGACTTTCTTTTGTTACATTGCGATGTGGCATGTATTTTTAGTGTTTACCGTGAAAACATTAAATTTGTCCGTAGACGAAAATGCATAGNAAAAAAAAAAAAAAAAAAAAACGAGACAAAAAAAGACTAAACAAGATCGATTCTTTAACTTGTATTAATGTATGTACGTAGGAACTCGGTCTGTGTAGGTGTGTGTATATGTCTGTGTATACTGTATAATCTATAGACGATGAGGACATATACACATAAATAGTTCACGTATATGTGTACATGTATGTATGTGTACATATACGTAATCTTATCGCAATCATCGATTCAGTACAGACTGAGAAACGTAGGGGTGTCTGACATCAAGCGGTCCGAGGAGACAGGTGCCTTAAGAGGTCTGCTCATATGACCTCACCCACCGGTAATGGAAGAGGTATGGAATCTTCTGTTTTGAGAATTCCCCTAGAGACTCAAGAGGGACAAACATACACACACACAAAGAATTCATGAAGGACCTACAAAGGAATCTCCCTCCAATAGCATAAATGGATCCTTTAGAGGTGAACTGTTTTGGTAGTTGGTCTATGTCAAGTCTCCGCTGTTGAGACGAAAAATTTAAAAATAATCCCATATCAACTAAATGTTATAACACAATCAAAGTCCATATGTCATTTCACTCAATCAATATAGTCAATATGTATATATATATATAAGTGAGAAAAAATTTCTAAGAAAAGAGTAAATCCGGTAATTCTCATCACTCATCTCAAAGGAGAAGATATATGGTCCAAGAACAATCAATAACTAAAAGATATATCATCACCCACATACAGTTAGGGACAGAGAGGATCAGAGAATAGGAAACCAATGGTATTCAAACAATAGATGTAGACACTGAGAATGAAACATTTGTTAAAGGGACCTCCGAGTCTCTCGTTTCTTAGATGAACGTTACGTCCTCTAGACCCAAGTCAGGACCCCGACCTTTCTAGGGGACCTCTTCCCTTACCGATGGATGAGGTTATGAAAACTGACCTCTTAAAATATCTTTCTTTTCGGACCTCCCGATGTCAGGTACCCCATCGTTTCTCAGTCTTTACTGACTCACTGATTGTGATTGTGTGTAAATAAATATAGGAACACCCGAAGGGACCATCGAGTCGACCATTTCTTAGACGAACGTTACGTCCTCTGGGGTCAAGTTAAGGACCCAGTCCTTCTACGGGACCTCTTCCTTGTCGGATGAGTAAGGTTATCGAACCCGAAGGGACCACCGAGTCGACCATTTCTTAGTTAGACGTTTTGTCCTCTGGACCCAAGCTAGGATCCAACTTTTCTAGGGGATCTATTCCCTTGTTGATAGGTGAGGACATAAGAACATAAGACCGTGCTCTATCGTTTCTCAATTTCTCCTGACTCACTGAAAATGAAAAAAGATCTCTCTTCTAGTAATGGGACGAAAAACTAGGTCTGAAAATAAAGAAACCCTTGTTTTCAAAATTTACTCACGTTTACAAAAATAACATTCGTTTTTCTTTTGAAGAAAGGAAGAAAAAGAAGGGACAAAGAAAGAAGGAAGGGAAAAAGAAAAGAAAAACCAAACTTTAATGGGAGTTGCCATAGAGACTAAGAAAGATGCACATACATAACAGTAGACAAGTAAAATTAACGATCGGTTTAGAGTTCTCTATGTCCTGAGTCCCTAAAACAAAATATAGAAAGATGAGTAGGTAGGGAAGTAGAAGATCAGAGAGAACTTAAAAAACTGATAGTTATTATGCCGATACTCTTGTGGTAATCACAAAGTAGATTATTGACGATCCGTCAATAATCCGTTATTGACGATCGAAAGTAATATCGAGTACTTTCTGTAAATTGTTCTTACTTTCGTAGTGTTCTCTTAAAAAGAAAATACAACTGACCGAGTAATACATCGTAAGGAAATGAAAAGTTTTATGATGTATTTACTAAACCAATCGGACTATCTTGAATTTAGAAGGTTCATGTGTATAAAAATTAATGGAAAATTTTGGGTAAAAGTATCGTTTTGGTTTGGTCTTTTTTTTTTAACAGAATAACTTAGAAATCTCTCCCGCGTTTTTAGTAAACGTTATTATTCCTGAATTATAAATGTACTACGAATTCGTGTTGAATTGTTTAATTCATTAGAAATCCTTTCGTTAACGGACGATTTCTAAATTTCGAAAATTCTCGACTAACGTTCTCGTTTATTCAATCCTAACAAAAAATCATAGATGTGACAATGATCGAAGACGAGTACAAATCAATTTAATTATATACAAGATATATATTTACAAATATAGTGTAATATGTATAATGTATTGTATGTAATACACGTGATGTAATATATGTACAGAGTTGTACACAGACATACCTGTCTTTATATTCAAAAGAGTGAAGAATGAATCGAGGTTCGAAGAACAATATACTATCTTTTATATCATAACATATAATTTTATGGAAATATATACGTGTATTGAAAATAGATCCATCCGAAAAACTTTCTTAGAAAATTTTACACGTGACAGACTTTTCGAAAGTACAAAATAGTAATTCCAAACACGTACGATACAACGAAGTCAATACAGGTTAGAAACGATGGGATACCTGACGTCGGGTGGTCCAAGGAGACAGGTACGTTAAGAGGTCCGTTCGTATGACCTCATTATCTATTCCATATTTCGATACGTTATTTGACTACGACAAGAAAGGTCTTTTACTTTTTAACTTAATGGAAGTTCTACATTTTAACCTTATCATTCGGGAGTTTATGTTTGTGTTTTACCTTCATGTGGGTATAAAAACAATTTATAGCTGACCATCGGAATATTGAACGATGAACTTTTCGGACTGTGTGTAAAAGATCTTAGCAAAGACACTTATTAAAATTTTTGTCTTTTTTTCAAATAGAACCTTTATAATGGAATCGTATATGTTCGATTAATTATCCCTTAAACCTTTAACGAAAACGGAAGGGTAAAGATAAATTTTCGTTTTGTTTATCTCAGTAAGTCATTTATAGGGTTCATTTGTTTATTCATCTTTTTGGATTGTAACAGTAGAATGTATTTTGGTAACTATACAAGTAAGAATAAATACCATAAAAGACTTTTTTTTTTACACGATATTTCGTGTACCTTCTTAGTGTACTTTTTTTTAATTTTTTTATAAAACCTGGAACATCCTTTAACCTTCTTGTGTTACAATTAAAAAAATTACTGTTTAACGAAATTACAAAAGTATATCGAACCCATTGATTATATGATTATATTGATTATAGAGTTTTATTTCCTGATTGGTGTATTATTCTTACGGTAAGAATAATAGTCTCAAATTATCTACTCGTTTGGAATTTAACTTTCAAGTATTTTGAGAGTCTTAGGAAATCGATCGTTCATTTTTTCGACACTACTCTTGTGACCGATAAATAAAAAGACAATAAGGTTTAGGTCGTAAGAAAAACAGAAAGGTATTATATAAAGTGGACTTAAATATTTATTAGAAGAATTTATAAATAAAACAAAAATTTTATCGTACCGTATATGTAAAATATTCACTTTCAGATTTGGTGAGTTTGTACACGGATAGAGTTTTATGGAAAGTCACCCCTTCTGGGGACTTATAACGTATACTTATAAATTAAAGACGTACTGGTCAAGAGACATATTACGGAACGATAAACTTATTTTATAGGTACTCTCTTTAATGATCCATGTTAAAAATAATCTATGGGAATTCACGAATTTTTTATATGGAAAAATAATAATCGGTTATTTATCTAAACTAGCTTATAATTAACATTTTAGTATTCTGTTATATTATGGAGGAATAGTACTCCGACATTGTTAAGTATTACTGTGTAGATTTGATTATATTTTATGTATGGTCTCAAATAAACCGTAGGGTCTTCATGTCCAAGAAAAATATTACTGTTTGGTTTGTTTTCTTCTATTTGTTACCGTTATTTTACAGAACGACAACTACTTTTACTGGTTCTTTTTTTATTTATAGTAGTATCGAAAGTGTCTTCATCCTCGATAAAATGACACGTCTTTAAATTAAAAGCGTCTACCTTAAATACTATCTTAACTAAGAGTAAGGGTTTATAGTAAATGATAAGAAGGATACTTTAGACTTTTGTTATAAAGGACTAAGAAGTATGAGATGACACACATCTTATCTATCCATCACCCTTGGACGAGACATCACATCCTTCGAGTCGAGTTACGAGACACCAATGAATCTACCCTCTCCCTCCAGGTGGTCCCTTCCTCACATACATATGTATGGGGCAGTGGAGTGACCTATCCTCTTTACTCGTGTTGTTACGTTTCGTTGACTAATTTGGGGCTAAATTCTTTTTTGTCACTTTCTTACGCTCACACAGCAGTGTCTCATTTGTATCGATCATTACTTTCGTATGCAACATGAAAAAGGAAGAAGTTTTCCCGATATCCCTGAAGGAACCACTCGGTCACCGATTCTGAACTCAAGGGTTACGTTCGTCGACCCAAGTTAGAGGTCCCTTGAACTAAGGCTTACCGCGTTCATTCTCAAGAGTACGACGTTAATTTCTAAGAAAGATTTGGTGAGGTAGCAAATTAAGGGGTGAACGAAGTCAAAGGAATATCGACTTAAAATGGATGGGAAGAGTGCTGATTAAAGAAAGGCAAGTGATGTAAAGAAGAATTTGATTACAAATTCCAACGGTACATTGAAAAGTCCAATATATCAAATTCCAAAGAATCTGATATACCGGCCTCTTCCGTTACCGTTGGGTGAGGTCGTGAGAACGGACCTTTTAGGGTACCTGCCTCCTCGGACCATCCGACGTCAGGTGCCCCAGCGATTCTCAGCATGTGCTGACTCGCTGAAGTGAAAGTGAAAAGTGAAAGTACGTAACCTCTTCCTTTACCGTTGGGTGAGGTCACAAGAGCGGACCTCTTAGGGTCCCTGCCACCCGACGGGAGATACTTCGGCGTGTCTCAGCCTGTGCTGACTTCGCTGAATCGTCGTCGTCGTCGTCTGATATACCGCGTAGTATATCGACCCGAATAGACATCAACTACATGTATACCAGGAAAGACAGGACGATTGGGTAAGCGATTTCGAGGTGATTTGACTTAATACAAAGGTCGTATCAATAAAGACTCCTGTGTGAATTTTAAGTTTCAGTCAAATCAAAACTGACAACTATGTTTTTTTTAAATTTTTCTAACGGATGGACAACTATTCAAAGTTATAGTTTATTTACATTTCGGGTCACTGTGTAATAGAAGATCTCAAGAAAGTCGGTATCCTCGGTATGAACCTTTAATATGTATTCTAGTTCATTATATATGTATAAAATAAGTTACCCAAACCTTATCTCTTTTCCACACTTTCAGGTCTTCTCTATGTAATTTTCCAGTTTGGTGTCCCTCCTCCTCTGTTGTTGCGTTTCTAGTAGACTACTTGTGTCAACCTTTTTTGAGTAGATCTAGGTTAAAGACACGAGAGTAAAAGTAAGAAGAAGGTTTACAGTAATTTTGTCGTCACGGTGACAGAAATCTTAGTATCTTTGTTCTGTAAAAATCTAGAATCTTTATTTTCTGTAGAATAACCGTTAATTTTAAGACTCTTCAGAAACCCTAATGGTACAATCAATAACTGTCTTGAACGACATAATCCGGGTCTTATGTTCAAGTTCCAGGAAAAGTAATACTATGTCTCAGGAAGGTACATTAACCTCGACAGTATTTTTATAGTAAAATGTTATTTATTAATAGAGTAAAGGTAAGATAGACATTTTCGATCTCATAGAAGCCCTTTTTATGAAATCAAAATATATAGAAATAAAACTCTAAATATACGTCTTTATAATTTGTCCTTAAATTTATTTATTGAAATAAAAGTAACAACTCTAGACCGGGGTTTCAGGAATTTTACATGTACTATAACCTTCAGTTTCTGTGACAATTCCCTCAAACTACTATTTCAATGGAATTTTTCTCCCTTGTCTTCTTTTAGGACTATAGAAAGAAGATTAATAATAAAACACAAAGAATTGCAAATTCTGGATCTTCTTACGACGTATCTTACAACTTAATTGATTACTTTATAATTATTAACGTGAGGGAAATTTTTCCTTCTTGGTCTTTTACTTCTGTTTATCCTACTCTATTCATCATTTTCTTGTGGTCTTCTTGTATCACGGTGGTTCAGGTCTTCTCCTTCCCTTAGGGTTTCTCATTAGGTCCTTTTGTTTTACGACTACTCCGGTTTGTACCACTTAGACTTATTTAATGTCTCTATATTTAATATCTATATCTCTATAGATATTATTTAATATCTATATCTCTTGAGGTCTTAGGAATTATTGTACCCGAAAAATCATATTACTTCCCCCATTTTTGTTCTAATATCTTTATTCGATGTTTGAACGAGGTTTCTATAAGTATCAGATTACACATATCCCCTTTTCTTTTTGTTTTTTTAGTTACTAAACAATGTGTTCTAACTCTGTTACAGTGTTGTCCTTTTTTTTTTTTTTTGTGTGTGATGTCTTGGAGAATCCAGTGTTCTTCCAAAGAACCTTTTCCATTATGGACTCAACTCAGAATTCCTTTCTCTCTTCGTGTTAATACTTACTCGTCATCCCTACCAATAATCACGTAAAGTCCATCATCGCCACGTGTACGCTTTCGTTTCCCCTTTTTTCTCGTATCTAAATCTCTTGAGTTCACTAAGAAACTCGAAGATCAAATGTAATAGTTGACAACACGGTTCTTGATGGACCGAAGAAAAGAATGGTAAGTGAAAAAGTCAGATCAGATTATATAAATTGACTTTTGTTTTTATGTTAACGTAAGGATTTCAAAGATTGATTGAAACTCGTCCTCAAAATTCCCGAGATTTACTTACAAAGGAAATATATCTTTCCTTCATTGTAATTTTCTCCTAGTCATAGAAAGGTTGGATATTTTTATTTACTTTTCCTTTTGTATGAGAAAAGTTGGAAAATTATGTATCTATATACTTTAGTTCTTTTTTGCCACTAGTATTACCATCTTTTCTTTACACAGGATTTCATTTACAAAACGTAAGATCCTTATCAAAGGGACTTTTTATATTATAAAAATGAAGGGATAATCCCAAACATCGTTTAACAAAAAGGTAGGTAAATACCATCGACCTATATTTTTCTTTTAAACTCGTTAAGTTCCAATATTTTTTCTTTAGACGAAATCATTACCATGGTAATAATACCTTAACACCCCTATGTTGTCACTTTATTGGAGCATGAATAAGACACCACTCTATCACTCTTTTAAATACATTTAAGTATTCTACAATTACCCACATGTCTTTACCTGCTTATGTAAAGATTACCTTTTTATTGTCTTTACATTTACGATGAACCCCTAGATTGGTTGTTTATAGTGACTTCTTCTTATGAATATTTTTATACATCGATCAGTTTTTTTACATAATATGTCGATTTAGAGAACCCGTATACATTTCAAAAGAAGTATATAACTTAAATTATGGTCTCAATGAATATTAACTCTGAAATGTCTACCATATGAAATATATTTACGTTATTCATACAGATCGAAAAGATAGTTGACACGTAACAAATTCTTTCCATTTATGAATCAAGGTAAATGTTCCTTTTCAGAATACTCCTTAAAATTTTCTATTTGGTTTTTACGTATAGAAAATCGTAGATCCGTGTCTTTACTCTTTAATACGTTGGGTACAGGATTTATCTAGTATCTAACGATATAATAAAAGGTGATGTTAGACTGTAAATGGTTTTTAGGTTATAAGATCCTAGTTTGTAAATAAAATCTTATGGATTACATATATCATAAAATGTTTCGTTATAGTGTTTTCAGTTTGAGTTACGAAATTCTTTAAATGTACACCAGTTACTTTGTCTTGTCAAAAGAGTTATCTATTCTGACAGATATCCATTGTACGAACCAAAAGTTAAAACTTGCTACTTACTTTCTGAATTTTATCTTTATAAACTACCTCTTATTTTAGTTTATTTTGTCATTTCAGTATAATGATATTTATGGTTCCTGTTTTTAATGTTTAACTCTCTGAATCTACTACTCTTCTGTACCTTTTTAGTACCTTTATTCCAGAGTCTTAAAATTAATTCATACTTAACATATTATACTCGAACTTTTACGATTTTTATGATATGTACGTAACATAGGAATACAGTCCCTTGGTTTAATACATGGACTCTAAAAATTCCTACTATTAATATGTTATCAGAGTACACCACCAGTCTAGAGTTTGTCTCATTGTCCAACTGAAGGACCGTTGATGACAAATTTTACTGAAGTTTTTTGTAATTTTAATTTAAATCATTAACTAAACTTAATAAACAAAAAAAAATGATTTGACCTAAGTAACTGATCAATGTTTCGTATATTTTATTTTGGGAAGAGAATTTTCTTGACAGTATTATACTCTATCGTTCAAGTATCTGGTTATGGAATATTCGTACACTCTTTACCCTATTTATAGTAGGTCGTTAGGGGAGGACCCGTATACGTCTTTTGGTATAAATTTTTCTTTTTTTATGGACGTGGGGTTGTTAGTAACATCGTGATAAATATTGTCGGTCCTGTTCCTCCATTGGGTTTACGGGTAGTTATTTCCTTACCTATTTCCTCTATACACATACATATGTATTCATTTGTATATATATATATATATATATATATATATATATATATATATTACCTTATTTCGAGTCGGAATTTTTCTCTTACTTTGTTACGGTACACTCCACTGTACTTACTTGGAACTCTGACAGTCGATTTATTTCTATTTATAGTATACTACAAAGAAGATACACCTTAGTTTTTTCTTACCATGTCTACTTAGATAAATGTTTTGTCTTTATCTAAATGTCTACATCTTTTGTTCGAAAACCAATGGTTCCCTCTTTTCTTCCCCTTTCCCTATGTGACTCCATAACCTTGACCGTATATGTGAGGTAATGTGAATTTTA
Source organism: Capra ibex (assembly GCA_006410555.1). Lineage (NCBI taxonomy): Eukaryota > Metazoa > Chordata > Mammalia > Artiodactyla > Bovidae > Capra > Capra ibex. The sequence goes on along the minus strand of SJYO01052320.1, from coordinate 1,400,247 downwards.
AACCTTTAAGCCTTTTGAGTCGTCACCGGTGTCCTGATCTTTTCCAGTCAAAAGTAAGGTTAGAGTTTCTTTCCGTTACGGTTTCTTACGAATTTGATGACGTGTTATCGTGAGTAACCTGTCCTGACTCTCTGAAGGGAAAGTGAAAAGTGAGAGTACGTAAACTCTTCCTTTACCGTTGGGTGAGGTCACAAGAACGAACCTCTTAGGGTCCCTACCCCCTCGGACCACCCGACGGCGGATACCCCAGTGTGTCTCAGTCTGTACTGACTTCACTGAATCGTCGTCGTCGTCGTATACGATCATTTCATTACGAGTTGTAAGAGGTTCGGTCCGAAGTCGTTATGCACTTAGTACTTAAAGGTCTACAAGTTCGACCAAAATTTTTTCCGTCTCCTTGGTCTCTAGTTTAACGGTTATAGGCGACCTAGTACCTTTTTCGTTCTCTCAAGGTCTTTTTGTAGATAAAGACGAAATAACTGATACGGTTTCGGAAACTGACACACCTAGTGTTCTTTGATGCCTTTTAAGATTTTCCCTACCCTTATGGTCTGGTGGACTGGACGGAGAACTCTTTGGACATACGTTCAGTCCTTCGTTGTCAATCTTGACCTGTACCTTGTTGTCTGACCAAGGTTTATCCTTTTCCTCATGTAGTTCCGACATGTGACAGTGGGACGAATAAATTGAATATACGTCTCATGTAGTACTCTTTGCGACCTGACCTTCTTTGTGTTCGACCTTAGTTCTAACGGCCCTCTTTATAGTTGTTGGACTCTATACGTCTACTGTGGTGGGAATACCGTCTTTCACTTCTCCTTTATTTTTCGGAGAACTACTTTCACGTTCTCCTCTCACTTTTTCAACCGAATTGTAAGTCTTTTGATTCTAGTACCGTAGGTCAGAGTAGTGAAGTACCCTTTATCTACCCCTTTGTCACGTTTGTCACCGACTAAAATAAAAAGACCCGAGGTTTTAGTGACGTCTACCACTAACGTCGGTACTTTAATTTTCTACGAATGAGGAACCTTCTTTTCGATACTGGTTGGATCTATCGTATAAGTTTTCGTCTCTACAATGAAACGGTTGTTTCCAGGTAGATCAGTTCCGATACCAAAAATGTCACAAGTACATACCTACACTGTCAATTTGACACTTCTTTCGATTCGTGGTTTTTTTAACTACGAAAACTTGACACCACAACCTCTTCTGAGAACTCTCAGGGAACCTGACGTTCCTCTAGGTTGGTCAGGTAAGACTTCCTCTAGTCAGGACCCACAAGAAAATTTGTTTGTTACGATTTCGACTTTGAGGTCATGAAACCGGTGGACTACGCTTCTCAACTGAGTAACCTTTTCTGAGACTACGACCCTCCCTAACCCCCGCCCTCCTCTTCCCTTGCTGTCTCCTACTCTACCGACCTACCGTAGTGACTGAGCTACCTGCACTCAGACTCACTTGAGGCCCTCAATCACTACCTGTCCCTCCGGACCGTACGACGTCAAGTACCCCAGCGTTTCTCATCCTGTGCTGACTCACTGACTTGACTTGACTATGAATTTTATCTAAATTTTTTTCTTCTTTCTTGGATGAGATTTCGTGTCCCTTGAGATGAGTTATGAGTCATTACTGGATATACTCTTCTCTTAGACTTTTGCTCACCTATATAACAAAGACATTACTGGATATACTCTTCTCTTAGACTTTTGCTCACCTATTCACCTATATAACAAAGACATTACTGGATATACTCTTCTCTTAGACTTTTGCTCACCTATATAACAAAGACATTACTGGATATACTCTTCTCTTAGACTTTTGCTCACCTATATAACAAAGACATATTGACTGGATGAAACGACATGTCGTTTTTGATTGTGACATATTCGGTTGATATGAGACTACTTTTTGATCAGTTTTTTTATTCTCATATATGTAGTTTTTACCTACATCAACTGAAACCTTTTCTATGATGTGTATATCATTTACTCCCATAATAACTTTATCTTGAGTAAGAACTACAGGAACTCACTACGTCATGCCTGTTTCAAACCAATCATAATGTTTCAGAATGATTTCCCTTACCCGAGGGTGTACCGAGTCGTCGTTTTTTAGGTGGACGTTACTTCCTCTGAGCCCCAAACTAGAGACCCATCCTTTAACGGGGACCTCCTCCTTTACAGTTGAGTGAGGTCATAAGAACGGACCCTTTAGGGTGCCTGTCTTGTACCACCCGATGTCAGGTACCCCAGTGCCCTTTCAGACTGTGTTAAATCACTGATTCATGTGTGTGTGTTTTTCTCTTACTCAGGTGTTAAGACCAGTATCATTCTATCGTCCGTTACGTTTGTAGAGTATAGATGAGTTTCCTTTTTAAAAGTCTATTAACGGATCTAAAATACTCATGTGACTCAATGTGAGTCAAGTTTTGAAGAAAGGAAGGTGGTTTTACTTTTAAGTAAATAATTTTTTTTCATTAGTCTTCATTAATCTTTACACCAGAATGTTTAAGTTCGTAATAGGGGTCAAACATGACAAATAAGTTTTATCAGAATAAAAATCACTAAATGTTAGAGCACCTTCGAACCATAGAACTCCGTGTGATAGATTTGTACTCTTAAGATTTTCAGGAACAAAAAGTATGAACAATACTTTTTTATAACGGAAGAATTACACGTTATAGTTTGTTTACGTAGAAATGTATATATGTGAATTTACAAATACAGTCAAAATACATCGATATCTGTTTCATATTTCCATAAATTTTGTTTTTCATTCAACTTCGTATATTTAATATTTTATTGTGATATTCTTCTTATCTCTTAACCATCTCCTCTCGGTCACTCCAGGTATTGTAACAGAAGAATCAACCCGTGGGTCAAATCGAGTAGGAGTAGGGACACGTATCTAGGATAAAATCTTAGAAAAGGTTAACTCATTTAGTGAACGTCATTAGGGAGGAATAGGTAGTAACGTGAAAAAAACAAAAGTCAATGACTTCCAGTTAGTATCAGACTTTTGTAATTTGATTTTTAAGGTCTTTATACTTTAAATACAAATTTAACGTGTAGTGAGATTTATCACCCTACTTTAGAACACGACAGAGACACGGTGAATCCTGTCCTTAGTCGGGAAACAGGTCGTATAGGTGTAACATATGAAATGGTCGGGTATTCAGTGAATCCTAAGTAGAACCAATAGTCTAGTTGGTAGAACGATTTTGTCACGTACACAAGTTCAGTGGGAATAAAATGAACTATTACTGGGGTTTCACGTTCTCATTACTAAAACCGTTAAACCTATAAGAGAATATCCCGGAGTAGATACTTGATTTGTAATAGTATCTATACATACATGTCATTTTTAACTCATATTCAGTCACTGAAGGGACCATCAAGTCGACCATTTCTTAGACGGACGTTACGTCCTCTGGGGTCAAGTCAAGGACCCAACCCTTCTAGGGACCTCTTCCCAATCGGATGAGTGAGGTTATAAGAACCCGAAGGGACCACCGAGTCGACCATTTATTAGGTGGACGTTACACCCTCTGGACCCAGGCTGGGGACCCTACCCTTCTACGGGACCTCTTACCTTGTCGATGGGTGGGGTCCTAAGACCGGACCTCTTAGCGTACCTGACATATCAGGAACCCCAGCGTCTCTCATCCTGTGCTGACTCGCTGAAAGGGAAGTGAAGTCCTCAGTCAGTACATTCAAAGTCCGTAGGTGACCCTCAGGTCCTGGAGTAAGGGGACCTATTTCCCCGTGATGACATATAAATTTAATATTTCACGAATCAGTGTTGAACTACGAAAAGAAGTTTATAAACCTCCACAATCAGAAATTTTTTTCTAAACTGTATAAAGTACTACCGTGCATCTAGTTTTTATCTAATTTGTCATGAATCTCTGTCTATACGATATGTATTCTATCTTATATTATTATGAACGATATGGTTTCCAAAGAGAAAAAGGAGGGGTCTTTGTTACTCATTGACTAGTGACCTTTATGTTTAGGTGTGTCATGCGAACACGTCTCACCGAATAAAGGTTTAAGTCAGTTTTCACTCTATCGGAAATTCTATCGTAGAGTATGACTTTTAGATGCTAACGGATTTGTTACTTTTCTTCTTTATTTTGTTATTTGAATAGGAAGGAATGATAAAAAGTGACAAAAATCTTTATACGAATGTAACAACAGATAAAAATAGTATAAAAAGAAAAATTTTACACTACTTTGATTCAGTCGGACTGATCTTAAATAAAGTCAAGCCATTTCACCTAGATTTTTAATACGTGTTATCTACTTACTTCTCAATAATTTTAATTATTTTCGTTTTTGATATTCCCTTATCAGTATAGTAACCTCTTCGAATAAAGAGAGTTCTCATGACAACATTGACAACCGTGTTACCAGTACCTTTCTCGGGGACTGAGATGGGTAATTGGTCGATTCTCTGGAACCGGTTCGAAGTATCAGGGAGAACCCGAGTTAAGAAAGTAGACACTGATTTTCCTAAGTCAGTTCTACTAGAGATTCTACTAGGGTTAGAGATACCGAAATAATGAAATCCATGGTGTAACATGGTATAGTTCTCCTCTTATAGTAAATAACTAAAGACATGAAATAGAAATTTTTACTTAATGTAATTTTTGAAGAGTCCACCTTTAGAAAGTATAATAGTTCTATTGACTTTTATGTTGGAAATTTTTATTACAAAAAGTCAAAACAAATATCCGAAAGTACCCCCTTTTTTCGGTGTAAAGGATAGTTCTCCAATATTCGTTATCTCGGTAAAAATATCTTTGAGTCTGTTTCAATATATAAAAATCTATAAAAGGTCGGTTAGAGTCCCTATTTACAGAAATAGTGGATGTCAATAGAAACCTTAATTTAGAAAACTCTCTACTTACGACATCTGATAAATTACGAAGTCGTCCAAATCTACGAATATTGAACATTTTTCAATTTTACAAAAAGGAAAATAAAGTATAAGTAAAATTCAGAAATGACAACGAGAACTTTGTCTAGGAAATCTTTGTTTGTTTTTTTATACAATTGCTAATGGATCGGGTCAAAGACGTAAAAATTTGACCCTGGCGTGTAAAAAAAGGAAGGAGGGTAGTTCTCCACTTTCGATCTTCCGAACAGGAAGTTCGAGATTCCGTGGGAGACTCTTCAAGGTGATGTAAAGTCACCAACGGTACGACCTCTTTGGTGAGTCTTTTTAAGATCAACTACTAGGTTCGACTCCAATCGGAAGGACGGTAAGGGTTTCTTCGTAGTATACTGATCTTAACCAAAACATGTGAGGTTTGGTCGGGTAGACGGTCAACTTACGGAGACTCACTGAAGGTAGTTTCAGTACACTTTTTTGTTTCTTAGTGGGTAAACTTACAACGGTTAAATACCAAAGGATTTTAATAATTTATATGTATTATTTTAATAACAAAATCCGTTAATTCAAACCTGTCCAAAGATAGAGAGAGAGAGAAAGAGAGAAACAAAAATTACGTCGTTATCCGTTTATCTTAAACCATAGACCTTCACTCTATGATTGTAATGTTCCAGATTTTACACACTGAAACCAAACTACCGATCTGTTGGCCTTTTTCGGACTGTTCGGATCTTCACTGACCGTATCTACTGAATTACTTCTAACCTTTTTTTTATGATATAACTTTCAACCGTCTTTCATACCATTATGACGGTGAGTTCCATTGGACTCTTTATATTTTACATGAATTACTTGAACTATTACAGAGATTCTACTAAAAGACCCGTTTCACCACTTCCACGGTGGACCAAAGAAGGTCGACAGATGATTTTGTTCTCTTTTCGTTCTACTTGATTTATTTAGTTGACAATTATCTTATACTTCACTTACATTTTCTAAAACCTGTTAGAAAGGTACGTAGTTCAAGAGGACTTTTATTCTCTGTCAGAGTCCTATTTCTAATTTAGACTCCGTGAAACTCCTCTTGGGTCGGAGTCACTTACGTCCGACACCAGTATTCCAGGAAGCAATCCTGAATTCAGAAATAGAAACAATCTTTTTTTCTCTTTTTCTCTCCCTTTTCTTTTTTTTTTTTTTTTCCGAACGGAATATCTCCCGGAGTCTGTGTGGTATCACGAATCCCGTGTTTCCTTTTGGTTCACAAACACTTACTTTACTTATTTGTTAGACCCTTTGTACCGTACGACGTCAGGTACCCCAGTGCTTCTCAGCCTGTGTCAACTCGCCGACTTGTCGCTCTCACTATCTTCTTGCAATAAAACCTCAGGTCGACTTCTGATATCGGGTCCATTGTCGGAACATCCATTGCGGTTCTTTAACGAGGTATCTTCGTACCAAAAGTCTTGTCAAGACATAGAACAGTCTTGTATCTTGTAGTTTCTCCAATCCCTATGTAAGGAAGTTCCAAAGTTTTTTCTTTTTTCCTAGTCGGGTATGGGTCGTTCAATCATACTTGAACCATGGATCCCTCCGTCAGAATAGTAACTTCCTTACGGTCGTGACCGTAGGATTCTTCCCTCCGTAAATTAGAAATAAGAATACCAACAAAAAATGAAGACCAGTTACCAGAGAAAAGAAGTTATTAATTTCAACTATCTATTGTATACGAACTATCCGATATTCATCCGATAAGATCAATCGTATTTTAAATTCAATTGGGGTCATATTCGGTCTTACTAAAGGGGTATAGGTTATACACTCTTAAAGAAAATTACCGTTCAATCTCTTATAAATAAATATAGAATTTATCTAAATACCTATAGCAAAATCCCTAATATAATCGTATCTAACTCTCCCTGTCTTTCTTAAAATTTAAAATACTTCGGGGTTTAAGATATTCTTCCTTTTTTAACTTCTTTTTACCTAAAATTCTTTGGATCTCAAATATCCTTTTCAATGTAATATTCCTGTTCCTTCAAAAGTCTACCGTACAGATTTTGGTTTTCAGTACATCTTAATACGAGTCTCTAGTTCTGACTCGAAATTAATCCCTTTATTTTTGAAGATGGACTATTATAAATTCTTAATGATATCCTGTCACTACCGATGTACAAAGAGTAAAAAGGGGAAGACCTTGTCTTTACAAATGAGAAGAATAAAATACGAAAAGAGTAGAAGTCTGTAATCCACCTTCCCCCCTCTATTAAACAGAGAGTAGAAGTATTCAGAAATCTAGTTCTCGTTGAAATAGGTTCCTTATTTTCGATTCCTCTATACAGACATCGATCTAAACTAAAGTTACTGTTCTAGGTCCTGGAACGTGGACTTGAAATATCTTATTATCCTACTCGGAAAACCACCTACTTCTTCCTTCTAATCATTAAAACACCCGTCCCGTTCCTGAATACACCAAAGTTTGTACCTTCGTATAATAAACTTTAAAGAGAACTATAAGTCCCAAACACCAGGGGGTGGACTTATACGTGAACTAAGTTAGACGAAGTTGGTTGATTCGTCCTTTTTTCACCTCGATCTAACATTTTGAAGTGTGTTGAAAGTGGAAGAAGGGATCTTCTTAAAGAGAACCATGGACCTGGGTACATTCTTAAGATCTAAGGAACTCTACCGGTATGAACTTCTCCGGTGGTAATCAATAAAACAACTGTCTAGGTCGACTTGAGTCGGAAAGGCTATGTGGGTGGTTCAGTGGTATATTCATTGTCTGAAGACGGAAAGGCAGGTCTATCGAAATTGTTAATTTATACTAGTTTTCCCGGTGTATCTTTTCGTCTTAATAGGTAGGTTCGAGATGACCTACAGGATTGGGTGTTTTGAATATCTGATGTCATCTTACTAACATCCCAAAAATGGTGATCGAAAACACCAGTAAACAGGTCGTTATCTATTGACCTAATGGTTGGGAAGGAAAATGTTTTATCTAGAAATCGTCTTCTTAATAACGTTCTTCCTTACCTCATTAAACGTGTTCAAGTACGTTACTACTCCCCCTCCTGTTCCTACGTTTCGGTTCTAGATACAGAATAAAAATAAAGGTGATATGGAGTAACAGGACTGTTTCATGTAAAAATTATATACACGATACAATTTTACAAATCTTTAATTAGTCGAAATCCTTTCAGTTTATAAATAATAAGAAAAAAGACACAATGAAAATTATAGTAACAGAAGACGATAAATTGTAAAAAAAAAATGATAAACTATAAAAATTTCGAGTCGGGTGTATACTTCTTTTATTTGTATCTACTTAAGAATTGAAAATATCCCGAAGTTTAATCTTTAAGAAATAAAGACACTACTTCTAAATACTGGTCGAAATAAGGAAATGGAGTATGTGACAGTAGGGAATATTGAAATTGATCTTTATGAATTAGGTCTGGGTCCTAGCCCTTTCTAAGAGTAGTCTATCTTAAATTTCCGAGGTCAGGTCATTTAGTCGTAAAGTTGTGACTCTGCTAAAGAACCTTTGAAATCAGGAAAGGAAATCAGTGAAAGAAAAAGGATCTAAACCAAGACTCTACTTCGGCAGAATATAAGATACAGTTCATCGGCATAGAGGGAGGAAACAAATTGGAACACGGTGCTAGGACCAAATCTAAAGGACGTGTAAAGGAGAGACATTGATCCTAAAAATCAGGGTGGTACAAGAACATCTAAGAAGTCAGATTAGACAGAACTTTTAAAATCGGGACTTCGTTCTTAATACGAACAGGAGAAGTTAAAGGTACGACAAAGACATTAAGACAGATCTTAGATACAAAATCAGGAATCGACGGAATGGAATTTCAATGATTGTGCCTTGTGAGAACGACCAGAAAGAGCGTCGTCTACCGGACACTACCGGACGGACAGACAGGTCGACGGAACGAGGTAACAACGGATCATAGGTAACGACATTAGAAGTCTACTTTACGAAACAGAGAAACGAATCTAAAGGAAGTGAACTAAGAAGACGTTAAAGGTTCTCGACCAAAATACAGTCGCAATCAAAAATCAGAGGGTGAAGATAGGTTAGATTTGAAAAAGATAGTCATAATTCAGGGTCTGATCAATGTCTTGTTAACGATGTGTTGTCGATTGTCCTTTAGTATAGTGGGAGTATTGATTTTGATGTAACACCTAGTCGACACAATTATTTTAAAATAATTTATAAAGGGAAAAAAGTATTGTAACTTTTTTATGAAGACAACCGAAAGAAGGAGTAGAAACTGTTTTTATTATTGACTTCCGGTATTTAAATCTTTGACTTAGAGTCACAAAAATTACACATGTAACATGTTTTCGAGACTGAAAGTGTAGTGGATGACAAAGTCCCTTTCCCTATCAAAAATATGACCGAAGAGTTTTGTCATAAGAGTGTCACCTTTTATACTGTATGGATAAATATATATTTCAGTATTGAAAAGAGAGACTACGTGACTTTATTTCGTATCTTGACATTACAAATACTACCGAAAAGGGATCCCCCCTTCTTCAAATAATAAGATTTGACTAAAGGACTCGTTTGTACTGATTTTTTATTTATAAGTATAGTCGATAACATTAGTAAATGTTTTATTCCCTTTTTACAATGTTAAAGAAAAATTACCCGAAGTAATGTCACAGAAGGGTTCACCACGTCACACCATTTCTTAAGTGGACGGTTACGTCCTCTGCGTTCTCTGTACCCAAGTTAGGGACCTAGTCCTTCTACAGGACCTCTTCCTTTACCGTTGGGTGAGGTCGTAAGAACGGACCCTTTAGGGTCTCTGTCTCCTCGGATCACCCGATGTCAGGTACCACAGAGTTTCTTAGCTGACTCTATGACTTGTGTGTGTGTGTGTGTAATATAACCGGACCCAGGTTAGACCTCTGTCTCTGTGTATCATTGAATTCATGCTCAAGTATATTTATTAATAATTCGATACTGTTTTAGTATTGATATTTTTCTTTCTTTTGAGATTTCACACGAGACTTCCCAAATAGACGGAAACAGATCTCGTTTGTTCATTCCTGTATGAAGGGAAGTGTCCCAAGGGTGGGGAGGTAGGGAGTCCCGTCCTGTCCCAAGTCCGGATCTCTTCTCACTTTAGACAACACAACAGTCTCGGTTTCGAGCAAATGCCTATACTACGTTCGTGCCTTCTTTTGGAGACGCGACCCCGACGCACCAGTGGTTTTCGACACCCAAGACCCACGTGTCTGCCCTGACTCACTGCGATGTACAAGGGTGTGTGACGAGGAACCGCATGTCACACCGTCCATGTTTTTTGGGGGTCTTCATAGTGAATTTCGTCGGGGAAAGACGGAAAGAGGTCGCGGGAGATGGCTGTGTCGGATTTCAGTACGAGTCATATTTTGTCTTTTACCTCGAATGGTGAATCTCGTCCACATGGGTTCGCACTTACACCTCAACACTCTGTTATGTAACTATTGGCGGTACGTGTAGTATACCTCTTCCTTTACCGTTGAGCAAGGTCATAAGAACGGACCCTTTAGGGTACCCGGCTCCTCGGACCACCCGATGTCAGGTCTCCCAGAATTTCTCAGACTTTGCTGACTCACACGTGTCTTGTGTGTGTGTGTATGTATGTGTGTGTGTATGTTCGATAGAGTGGCACAACAATGACATATAATTTTTGTTGAATTTAATGAGAAAAGACAGTATATAAATAGTACATTCACAATATTGGTTATACGTTATTTTTTTATTTTTATTAATATTTGCAAAGTCGTAAAATTTTGTAAATCCACTTATGATGACTACCAGATCTAGAAAACCAAAGGGAGGTTTAACTTTGACTATCGTCGAAACAAGATACATTAAAATAGACACGACAGTCTTTGTCACATTTAATTTAAGATGTTTGAAATATACTTAAAATATAAACCGAAAATAACTATAATGTATATTTTTAACTGTAGATACAGAACTAAACAAAATCAAAAATAAAATCAGAAGTTTATGTACTACCACCGTTATCATGTGTCGTTATTTACGGTTTAACACTACGTCAGATGTCGTTTACGGACATGTGTCCGATCAGAATACTTTTCCGTGTTCGATGCGAATGTCGGACTGCACTAATCAATGTGCGTTAGGAAGGCACTAGCATAATTTTATATAAAGTGATAAGGTTGTAACCGTCCACCCCTAGGGATGCTATCATCCGTAAAAAACATGATATGTTTTTACTTCTATTAAGGTTTCTTAAACTGGGGAAAACCTAATAGATTTGAATAAGACTTACCCTCTAATTTTGGTGACCTTCTCACAAACAGCGGTACGATTTACACTTGGGGAGACTTGAAGAACATAATTGTTGTTACTTAAATGATTGAATTCCATTAGAAACAGAGTGGGGTGCAATTCCTTAATAAATGTGACCTCTAGTAATTGTATTACTATAAAAATTTGGTTCTAACACAAAGACTTACGGAATTAGAGGGCCCTCGTTACCTTGAGTAAGATCTTAATCTAAATACGAAGAGCAAAGGTACATTCGATTCACTAAAACAAGATCTTTAACAGTGTACCATTCGGATCAATTAATTTCTACACACCAGAACTCAGTTTTAAAACTGAAAATCTAAATGTATACGTAAATAAGTAGATGTTTCAGAAAATCGGTTATATTACGAGACACGACGTCTTTCTCACAAATCGACACTCGGTCTGCCTAAGTCACTGAAGAGACCATCGAGTCAGTCGTTTCTTAAACGGACGTTACGTCCTCTGTGCCCAAGTTAAGGACCCAACCCTTCTAGGGGACCTCTTCCCTTACTGAAGGGTGAGGTCGTAAGAAAGGACTCTTCGGGGTACCTGTCTCCTTGGTACCAGTGTTCCTCGACCTATAGTATGTGTCTCTATGTCAACTTTCTTACAACAAGTGTGAGTTCAGTCAACACTGACCTGAAATTGTCCGATTGGACTTTTCAATTAAAATACAGAAACTTCGATTGATAAAGAAAGTTTATTCTGGTTTGTCATCGTATATAGATGTCCGGTCGTACATTGATCAAAAATTCTCTTGATCTTACATATATAAAATCTTGTGTCTACAAGTTCATAAAATTATGTATTAAATCAGAGATTAAACTCCTTTCCACTGGAATCCGTATAGGGATAATTGTGTAAAAAAAAGGAACTTTCGTACCTTTTGTGTTAATCGGTACACTGTAGGCGATACTAAAAGAAATGATTCCATCGTATTGACGAACTAAAAATTCCATGAAAGGTTATAAGTCAGTTTATTTGAAACTCCATATACTTTGGTGTCACTCGGAAGAACATAGGAGAAACTCCTTGTTGAACGAATCCACAGTTCTATTGAACTGAAACAAAAATTCCCCTTGTCCTTATGGTACCGTTCCACAAGTGTCAAGAAGTCGTTCGTAAAATAATAAATTCACAACAGCCCTTGGTAAAACCTTACCTGCACAACAAAAAGTGAAAACGAAAAAATTTTATTGTCCGTATTTTTCGAGAAATTTGGAGTTAAGGACATGAAAACGTAAATATAACAAGGGAGTCCTTCGTAAATTTATCAACCAAGAACAGTAAAGGACAGAGGACAGATCTAGACGTGGAGATCCCGTAAGAAGAAAAAAAAAATTAAAAAAAAAATAAAAATAAAAATAAAAAAAAATCAAAAAATAAAGAATTTAAAAATTTAGAAATTAAGAATGTACGCAAGGATTTGTACTTGGGGGGAGGGTGGAGGGAGGGGTATTGTAGAGAGNGGACAGAGGATAGATCTAGACGTGGAGATCCCGTAAGAAGAAAAAAAAAATTAAAAAAAAAATAAAAATAAAAATAAAAAAAAATCAAAAAATAAAGAATTTAAAAATTTAGAAATTAAGAATGTACGCAAGGATTTGTACTTGGGGGGAGGGTGGAGGGAGGGGTATTGTAGAGAGACCCAGTAGGGGTACGTGGTCGGGGTTCGTACGACATAGGACGCAGTCTGTATCTGACCGCTAAGCTAAGAATGTACTATCATATGTNTAAGTTAAGAATGTACTATCATATGTACAATCTTACGGTAAGAGGGTTTAGTAGGGTGGGAGAGGGAGAGGGAGACTCAGGTTTTCAGACAACATGTGTAGACACAGAAAAAACGACAGAACGTATGTCCCAGCAGTAACGGTAGAAGGATTTAAGGTATATATACACAATCATATGACATAACCACAAAAAGAAAGACCGAATGAAGTGAGACATATTAGCCGAGGTCAAAGTAGGTAGAGTAGTCTTGACTAAGTTTACTTAAGAAAAATTGCCGACTCATTATGAGGTAACACATATACATGGTGTCGAAGGAATAGGTAAGTAGACGACTACCTGTAGATCCAACAAAGGTACAGATCCCGTAAGAAGAACACGTAACACAAAATGTGTCCTTGACCGTCGAGACCGGAACCATTTTCCTAGGTGACAGATAAAAAGAGACCACTCTTGTCACCGGGTTACGAGGGAACTGGAAAACTTAAAAGGGAGAAACGGAGACAACTTAGGGCCAACGTTTACTCGGTAGGAAAGGGTCATAGTACGTTTTTGTACGTACAAATTATTGTTTCATTTTACAGTGTTTGTACTTTTGGTTCGTGACACTAAACTCACACACACACACACACAAACACACACACACACACAATCAGTGAGTCGACACAGACTGTGAAACGTTGGGATACCTGACAGACGGTCCGAGGAAACAGGTTCCCTAAAGGGTCCGTTCTTATGACCTCATCCTTCGACATGGGAAGAGGTCCCCTAGGGGGGGAGTTGCGGGGTCCCTAGTTTGGGTCCAGAGCTAGTCCGTCTAAGAAATGGTGGACTTGGGGATCCCTTCGGGACTAAACCCGGACATGGTGACACCTTCAGATTGTAGATCACAGGAATCTTGTTGTTGTTGTTTTTTCATAAAACACGGAAGGTTCTTTCAATTTTTCTTTTTTCTTTTTACGTAAATAACTTTATAATCCTTACCAGGATAGTTAAAGAAATACCTATGGTCTCTTTCCGACGACGACGATGACGACGATTCAGCGAAGTCAGCACAGGCTAAGACACGTTGGGGTATATTTTCACTTTTCACTTTCACTTCAGTAAGTCAGTATAGGTTGAGAATCCCTGGGGTACCTGACGTCGGATGGTCCGAGGAGGTAGGTACCCTAAAAGGTCCGTTCTCATGACCTCACCCCACGGAAGAGGCTCTCTTTCCGATCACGTGTGTAAATGAATGTTCAGTTTTAGATAAGTACCTTATCTGGATTCTCGGTATGTAGTTCCAATACACCAATCCGGACAGTAAATGTCGAAATCTCACTAAAGATGTTACTGTTTTAGTTGCCATCTTGGTTTTTTTACCTTTTGGACATTATATGGTACCTCATTAAAAAGGGAATCACACGGTACCGACGGAGTAAATTCTTTGATCAGTGAGGTAAACGGAAAGTCCAAAAGAAAGAATGAGTAAAACAGAAATATACATGTCGTCGTGGGAGTTACCATCAACGTTTTATAATTATTTGTTTTGACAGTTAATATATCCCAGCCCTCTGGTCTTCCCCCATGAGAGTTCAGGACTCTGATGTGCGTACGTACGATTCAGCGAAGTCAACACAGACTGAGAAACGTCGGGTTACCTGGTATCGGTCGATCCGAGGAGACAGGTAACCTAAGAGGTCCGTCCTTATGACCTCACCCACCGGTACGGGAGAAGGTCCCCTAGAAGGCGGGTCCCTAGCTTAGGTAGAGAATACAGAGGACGTAACCGTCCACCCGAGAAATGGCGATCACGGTGGACCCTTCGTTTATGTTGTCTCAGGTTTTCCTTTTTCTTTCTCAGGAGAATAAAGGACCGTTCCTGACCCTGTCACTCTTCGGTGACCTACTCTCGGAGAGTTAAAGTAAAAGGGGAGCCATTTTCTCAAGAGGAAGGGAAAGACAAGTCCCGGAACGTGTACCAAGTAGTACCAACGTGAAACTTAACGTTAAGAGACGACTAAGACTTGTTTAGATATAGACAACCTCTTTATAGAGAGATAAAGAAAGTCCAGTTGGATCAAGAAGTCCTTTTGATCACTCAAAACTTCCCTTGTGACCATATTAATTGGGTACTCATGATACTATACGATGTCCTTACTAATATTCCTGTTTATTTTTAATTTTTATCCTGATCGGACCACCAGGTCACCAATTCTTAGACGGACGGTTACGTCCCCTGTACCCAAACAAGGAACCAGGACCTTCTAGGGTGTACGGTGTCCCCTTGAATTCGGACACGTGGGATGGTGGTCACGAGCCGTTGTTCTGTTCGATAACGGTGCTCTTTGGGTACGTTGTGGTAATCTCTTTGGGTGTAAGTCGAATCGGTTTTTATTTATTTAAACAGATGAATTTTTTTTTTGTTTTGTATATATATACAGAATTAAGAGAAGACACTTTTATTTCCTTCTTTGATGAAGAGGGAAGGGGTTAAAAGAATAAATGTAATCTTTTGAACAGTAACATTTATAAAGAGTAAACCGAAAAACAGTGGAAAATACTACATCCTAACCAAAAGAGTTTCTGGATCCTTGGTAGAGAAACTTTACATTTATAATTCTCACGGACGGACGGACGGGTCTGGGAAGTCAATACAGACTGAAAACCCTGGGATACCTGAGATCGAGAGTTCAGAGAAGACAGGTACCTTACAACCTCACCCAACGCTGAAGGAGGAGGTCCCCTAGAAGGACTGAGTCCCTGGCTTGGGAGTAGAGGACGAAACGTCCGCCTAAGAAAATGGTGACTCGGTGGTACCTTCGGGTTTGTCATTCCCTCTGACGTAGCGATAAAAGGTCAAAGACACTTTTCTATCAAATTGAAGACACCCTTGGAACAGGACTCAACCTTTTGATAGACGACAATACTTCTACACTCCAAACAAAAAAGAGGTCATCGGCCAATTGATTGTGTCTACCGTTGGGGTTTATGGTATCTCAATCCTACATGTACACATTGTTTACCACAGCAGTTCAGGAGAATGAATACTTGATCAATAACAAATAGAACCACCGAGTCCGACTGACGTTACATTTCCTGAACCCAAGCTAGGAACCCAGTCCTTCTAAGGGACCTCCTCCCTCACCGGTTGGCGAGATCATAAGAACGGACCTCTTAGGGTACCTGTTTCCTCTGATTACCCGATGTCAGGTAACCCAACGTTTCTCGTCTTGTATTGACTCACTGATTGTGAAAGAAAAGAAAAAAAGATAACAAATAGAATTTTTTGTACGTACATTACTTAACGTAGATGGTCGATACATTCCCTTACTCGTAAGAAAGGTAGAAACGTCAGAGAAGCTTGTTCTGGACACTACGTGTAGTGTAAGACAAAATTACGACAATATTTCTTTGTTGTTGGCGGTTTACCTTAGGGGATACAATTAGGGGTAGTTCTGAATTATCGTTTGGACTAACGTCAAAGTCAGAAAGGGTGTTCCTCTTAAAATTTGGTTAGTTTAGCTTAAAGGACTAGTTTTGATCACTCCATTTGAGGACCTATTCTCCGAACGGAAGGGGATTCCCTTCCCACTAGAACGACCTTTGATAGGTAATAAATTCGAGGGGACGACGTGAGAGGAAGACGGAGATTTTCGGGGAGTAAAACATGACCCGGGGAAAGATCAACAATCTACCCTACGGACCAACCCACGAGTCGGAGAAAGTACCGGCTGAGAAGACACTTAGGTACCTGACGTCGGGTGGTCCGACAGGACAGCTGTCCTAAGAGGTCTGTTCTTATGGTCTTACCTAACGGTAAAGGAAGAGGTCCCTAGAAGGGCTGGGTCCCTAACTTGAACACAGATAATACATAACCGTCCGTCTAAGAAATGGGTGGCGTGGTGATCCCTTCACCCAACCTATCCTAGGACGGGGTAAAATTTTAACAACTTATTTTGATTAATCGATAAATTTAAATAAGTCAACTTAGAACAAAGATCGTTACGAAGAAGTTATACTTTTACAAAAAAAAGAAGTAATGGAAACGTCTCTCCTAAAGACCCAACCCTGTAAAGCTAAAATTTTTACCAGGGGGTTGTGTTACATCAAATTTTATTTGTTTATGGAAAATTTTGCTCATATACATCGTTAGTCGGATCTTTTTATATTGTCTGAGTTTACAGAGGACTTTATTCAAATGAGTCAGAAAAGTTCCAGAACAGATACCTATTACTTCTTGAACATATCTTTTCCTTTTATTTTAGAGATAGTAGTTCTTTGAACGACCCTGTCTATCTTTAGGATAAATAGAAGTAATAGTATTGAAAGACTTGGACAGTAATGTCAACTCAGTCAACACTTATTTTTTATTTATGTTAATCATTACTATATTTTCCTAAGATTCTCACATTAAGTTATTATGTAAAGTTCTCCTAGTAAGTTACAAAAGATAATGTAGAAGGACTAAGTATTTCTCTTTACTCTGAACATAGTTATTCATCTTGGATTGTTTTCAAAATAATTTCAATCAGTATCTTACGGTAATCGTTTAGTCATAAAATTAGTGATATAGTACTTGACTGTGTATGTAAAATGATGATTCATCTTCAATCACCACCCAAAATAGTTTTGACACCAAACCACAAATAGACTTACAAAAATGACAACTATATTTGTTGTCTGTAATGAATTAAGTTAATTTATCTGTGTATACCGTACCGTTAATACTTTATGATTTATCACTATTAGGAAGTAAAATTACGTCGGTAGTCTCACTCCTTACCTTTTGTGTTCTCGTCGTTTTCCTGACACTCACAGAATTGCGACCGCTTAAAGATCACCCTTCAAATGTCGAACCAGAGTAGACTCCTTTCAAAGAAAAAGAGAGGTTTTGGTATCATCTTATTACCATATATTGGGAGAGTGACTACATTTTATCTCATCTTGTCCTCTTATGTTTATGTTAAGACGAAGAAAAAAAATTCAATTAATTGACTAATTAAACCGACGTGACTCAGAATCAACACTGTTTGTACTAGGAACTAGAAACGTCGTACATTTTAGAAATCAATACCACATACCCTAGATCAACTCAGGTACTGGTCCCTAGTTGGAGCACAGGAAGCGTGAACCCTCGTACCTCAGAATCGGTGATTCTGTGATCCCTTCAGGGGACGAAGAAGAAGAAAAAAAAAAAAAAATTAGTCCCATATTAATTCAATGCAGAAAGTCCTCCCAGTAAATTTCGAGTAGTTGATAAGAACTAGAGTATTTTCTAATACACCTTACCCTTCATACTCATCGTAAGATCAGATTCAGAAGGTGCATGTCTATAACTTATTAAGGACTTGTGACGGGTTCCGAACGACTGTGACACCTCGTAGAACCTTCTTAGTCTGATTCTTAACAGTATAATTATGTAATAGATTTTACTCCCTAAAAAAAGTAAGATAACGTCTACATCTCCTCCTTTTGAAAAGAAAGGAAGATTCAAGAAACCGACTAAACTATTAATTTAACTGCATTAGATCCAATGGTCCTCTTTTGTTTAAATTGAGTATGTATGTACACACTCACGAGTCAGTGAGTCTGTACAGGTGGAGAAATACTGGAGTACCTGACATCGTGTCCGAGGAGACAGGTACCCTAAAGGGTGTGTCCTTATGACGTCACCCAACGGTAAAGGAAGGACTATGGTCCCGAAGGGACTATCAAGTCAGCCATTTCTTAGATGGACGTTACATCCTCTGGACCCAAGCTAGGGACCCAACCCTTCTAGGGGACGTCTTCCATTTCCGATGGATGAGGTCATAAGACCGGACCTCTTAAGGTTAAAGTTTAAAACCACGACCTTTTCTGAGAACTCTCAGGGGACCTATCATTTCTATCGTTTGGTCAGTCAGGATGCACTTTAGTTAGGACTTATGAATAACCTTCCTAGTTACGATGGCGTCGTCGTCGTGTGTGATGTTCACGAAGACACAGACGAAGAACAAGACCGGACCTCTTAAGGTACCTGACATATCAGGTACCCCGGTGTCTCAGTCTGCACTGACTCATTGAAAGTGAACGGTAAAGGAAGAGGGCTCGTAGAAGTGCTTGGTCTATCGTTTAGACGTAGAGGACGTAAACGTCCGTCCAAAGAATGGTGACTCGGTGGACCATGTCGTTGGGGGTTTATACTCGGAAGGACTGTCAGTCCTCCAACTCCGAATATACTATAGGACTCGTCTTATGTTTATGTTAAGACGAAGAAAAATTTTTTAATTAATTGACTAATTAAACCGACAGGACTCTTCCCCGATCTTCAGGCCTGATATTTCCGCTCTTTCTGTTTAGTGTCTTTCTACCCTTCTCGTTTACAAACCATTTGTTTACACACGGGACGATACATCTATTCAGACTACATTTTTAAACTAACCATAATCGAGAGAAGGACCATGTTCGAGGGTAGATTTAATAAAACCCGTCAAATCTTTCTTGAATTTTCTATCAGACCTCAGACCGAAACAAAAATCGAGTTTTATTAGGTGTACCGTTTCACTGTGTAAGACCCCGTTGGACGAGATTTGGGGTAGCATTTTGTCTTACCTTGGCTGTTTCTCCGAAAACTTTTCTTGACTCTTTTGTTTTCTTTTAGACGAACAACGATTGTTAATCTGTATGAGTAAAGTTTCGTATGATTTTAAAAGAACTTATTTTACGGTAGTTATCGTCTGATACACCAGATGGGTCCTGGACTCTAGACCAGTTATCAGGTCCTAGAATCCGACCTGTAGACAAAGGGTTAAGAGGAATAATCTATACCTCGACGGAGAAGAAGGAGTACGTCTTTATACTGGTAAGGAAAAAAAATCATTAACCAGTTAAGATTCGTACGGGACACGGATCGGAACGACTATCGAGAACTCCCGTGGACCAAATACCCGGAACGTATGAACTTATGTCAACTTATATCGTGATTTATCAACTGGGTACTTTTTGCGGTCCAGAAAGGTGAAAAATCGTTGAGATCCCAACTAGTAAAGGTGAACGAAATGTAGAAGGAGTGAGTCCTTCCTATAAGGTTCACGACTAAAACAAAGTACCGAGTTCATAATGTGAGCCAAATCACCGACACTTAGTGTTTCACCCCAATCCCCTTCCCTTTCTGGATACGGGGTCGAGTGGATATCCAAGAGCCTAAACCGAGTATATACCAACCCCGAGTACCCTATGACGTACCTCATAGTTTCCAAGACCTACTGTAGTCTTTTATATTAGACATACTGTATAAGACACGAAAAGACAGGGAACACCATATAGAGGTCATAACCATTCCATCTCTTAACTACGAAAGTTTAACACCACAACCTCTTCTGAGAACTCTCTGGGAACCTGACGTTCCTCTAGTTTGGTCAGTTAAGATTTCCTTTAGTTGTGACTTATAAGTAACCTTCCTGTTTCCTACTTCGACTTCGAGATTATGAAACCGGTGGACTATACTTCTCGGATGAGTTACCTTTTCTGGGACTACGACCCTTTCTAACTTCCGTCCTCTTCTTCCTCTACTGTCTCCTACTCAACCAACCTACCGTAGTGACTGAGTTACCTGTACTCAAACTCGTTCGAGGTCCTCTACCACTACCTGTCCCTTCGGACCATACGACGTCGGGTACCCCGGTGTTTCTCAGTCTTTTCTGACTCGTTGTTATCGTTGTTGTCTTTTAAATGGTCTCCCTAGTTGGATGAAGAGATCCAATCAACCAAAGATTCCAAGTAGTACTTCTTTGTCGTTTATGGAGAGTCTACCGGTCGGTTCCGCCCACCCCCCTTCCAACAACCCATAGACAGGGAAGAGATGGAAGAGTGAATAAGAGGTTACTTTTGGTGTGAAGTGAGACTACTTTCGAGTCTATAATCTACTCTAGGTTATCTTAATCTAAGATGAGTCGATTAAAACATACTAAATTGAATAGTCAAGTCAAGTCAAGTCAGTGAGTCAGAACAGGTTGAGAAACACTGGGGTACTTACCGTCGTAAGGTTCGGAGGGACAGGTAGTGATTGAAGACCTCAAGTAGGTTTAAGCACAGATAGCCTAGTCACTACGGTAGGTCGGTAGAGTAGGAGCCAGCAGGGGAAGAGGAGGACGGGGGTTAGGGAGGGTCGTAGTGTCAGAAAAGGTTACTCAGTTGAGAAGCGTACTCCACCGGTTTCATAACCTCAAAGTCGAAATGGTATTAAGGAAGGTTTCTTGTGGGTCCTGACTAGAGGAAATCTTACCTGACCAACCTAGAGGAACGTCAGGTTCCCTGAGAGTTCTCAGAAGAGGTTGTGGTGTCAAGTCTTCGTAGTTAAGAAGTCACGGGTCGAAAGAAGTGTCAGGTTGAGAGTGTAGATATGTACTGGTGTCCTTTTTGGTATCGGAACTGATCTACCTGGAAAGAACCGTTTCATTACAGAGACGAAAAGTTATACGATAAATCCAACCAGTATTCAAAGGAAGGTTCCTCATTCATAGAAAATTAAAGTACCGACGTCAGTGGTAGACGTCACTAAAACCTCGGGGTTTTTTATTTCAGACTGTGACAAAGGTGACAAACGGGTAGATAAAGGGTACTTCACTACCCTGGTCTACGGTACTAGAAGCAAAAGACTTACAACTCGAAATCCGGTTGAAAAAGTGAGAGGTGAAAGTGAAAGTAGTTCTCCGAAAAATCAAGGAGAAGTGAAAGACGGTATTACCACCACAGTAGACACATAGACTCCAATAACTATAAAGAGGACCGTTAGAACTAAGGTCGAACACGAAGAAGGTCGGGTCCTAAAGAGTACTACATGAGACGTATATTCAATATTAAGAAGTGTTTTTACAAGCCTTATTACCGTGTTTCGGAATTGTTAAACCCCCTTTTCTTTTCTTTAGTACTGGAAGTCGTTCCTTTTTCCATATCTACTTATCTCGTTTAGAGGAAAGACCCGGTAGCAACCAAGATAGGATTCTATAGACTTTAGTTAGTTCGTGTAACCGATGTCGTTTTGTTATGGTACAAAAAAAACAACAACAAAAAAATTTTTATACATAGAAGAGACATAGTCTCCAAAGAGATGGAAAATAACAGTTTAAACTGGGTAAAAGATATTTTATTTGAACCAGAACCTCACGTAAACAGAGGAGGAATGAGGTCCAATGTAATATTTGGATGAATGTCTTTTACTATTGTTCACCATAAGACAGGTTTTAAAAAAACAATATAGGTAAAAAAAAGGTAACTCCTCACTTCTACCCTCAAATTCAAAAGTTGTAAATACATTATACGAGTTTGTGATTAAGTATAAACACAATTGGTACAAACGAAGAATCCTGTTTGTCCCACGGAGATAAAAGACCAACTTCAATACGGAACTTAGAAAAATTAACATTACTTTCCTTGTAAGGTGTTATAATTCTCTGTATTTGGACAGTTTTCCCAACATGAACGGGAAAAAATTTTAAAGTTATCTGTCTTATATAAATTTATTTTAGATATGACAAAAGTAGTAAGACATACTGTCCTCCTATAAAGTGAACCTCGGGGGTCGGACCGTAACAAGGAAACATTTGTCCTCGACCGTTACCTCTTTTCGTTGTTTCGTAACCTTCTTAGATAAACTCGACGACGAAATCACTTTACCCCGAAGAGACCACCGAGTCTACCATTTCTTAGACGGACGTCACTCCCTCTGGGTCCAAGTTAGGGGTCCAGCCCTTCTAGGGGACCTCTTCCTTTACCGTTAGGTGAGGTCATGAGAACGGACCTTTTAAGGTACCTATCTCCTCGGACCATCCGATGTCAGGTACCCCAACGTTTCTCAGCCTGTGCTGACTCTTTGAGAAGAAGAAGAGGAAGAATTTACCTCTCCCAGAGAATAGATGAGAATAAAAACATAGAGTCTCTCTTTCATACTTGTAGTGAATCGAACTGGGTGTTGAAGTTGACTATCTAAGTTGACTGGGGAGAGTCCGTTTTAAGGAAAAGAATGATTCCCTGTACGAAGGGATTCACGCAACGACAACGATTCAGCGGTAGTCAGTACAGATTGAGACACGCTGGGGTATCTGCCGTCGGGTTATCCAAGGAGACGGGGACCCTGAGAGGTCCGTTCTTGTGACCTCACCCAACGGTAAAAGAAGAGGTTCCGTACTTTCATATTTCACTTTCACTTCAGTGAGTCAACACAGATTGAGAATCACTGGGGTACCGGACATCGGATGGTCCGAGGAGGTAGGTACCCTAAGAGGACCGTTCTCATGACCTCACCCAGTGGTAACGGTAATAAATAAAAAGAAGTCACGGACGTAGGATATTCCTTCCCACAATTAAATTGACCTTGTAGCTGATGTTAAATCTCCATTAAAGATAAGAGAATTTTCCCTGTGTAGTAACATACAACCCATGACCTTCCTATTTTGGAGTCTTTGTTGAGAAACTCCTAGTTCGTATTAGGGTAAATTGTTTAATATAAATCAAAATCGTTATGTTATACTTTAAACTATAATGGAAAGTTAATAAACTAACAGAAATGAGGTTTCAGTTAAAACTTTCAGAGTCCTACATAATTATGATTATTTCTACTTGTTTCTTCCGAGTATTAATGATAATGATGTAGGACTCTGAAAATTTTACTGGAACCTAATAGTAAGTTCTGGTTTAGGAGTTCGTTCACCCAGAGATGAGTGTCAATGCGAGTATTAGAATTTCAAGGTACTGTGGTCAAATCGTGTAGGAATAACTTGTTGTTAAGGACATACCACCACGATGTAATGGTGATTCTAGGACATGATAAGTGACTTCCCCAATATTTACTGGTTCTATGTCGTGACACCGACGGATTGAGACTTAGATTCCTTTTAGTTTGTACATATTTTTACTGAAATCCCCGAAGGGACCCCCCCAGAGTCCCAATTCTTAGATGGAACGTTACGCTCTTTGTGACTAGACTAAGGACCAGGACTCTCCGGGGTGTACGACGTCTCGTACACAAGGTGTCGGCGACTCCGACCATACGGAGCTCAGGCATGAGACGTTGTTCTCTTTGGCGACGTTACCCTTTGGACCCGTGACGTCGATCTCTCATCGTGGGTGAACAGTGTTTATCTCTTTTCACGTTTCAGGGTCGTGTCGGTTTTATTATTAGTTTTTATTTATTTAATAGTTTAGTTTATTTAGTTTTTCTTTATTAATTTTATTTATTTATTTATTTTGGTAAGAAGGGAAGAAAATTATTCCCTTTTGATTGTATCCATAAACTCTTATTGACTAAAACGACCATCTCCTATCAATCAATTAATTTAATAAATATATAAATCCTAGAATTTCTTACTATCTAGAAAAAACAATAGTCAATTATAAACTACCTTTAATACAAGATCAAATTTCCTTTATTACTGGTTTCTGTATCGTCGTCCCTTCGTAGCCCAAACAAAACTATCCGTTTGATTCGGTCAAATCGATCTCAAATCTTAATATGTTTTTATGTAGACCTTCGTTTCGTACCTAGGACTTTATTCCCCCACAATAACTTATGGTTCTCATCCACAAATATGAGGTAAAGTCCTCAAAACTATTTAGTATTTATGATCACTCTTTCCTTCATCGTGATAGTCCTGTTAGTTATTACTATGAAACCCTGGTATTATCGCTTCCGTATGGTTTCACCTTATATTCACTTCTTTACAGTATACAACGTTACACAGATTTTTTTGGTTACCGGCACGTCTTGGTGTCTTACACCGGAATATATCTTCTGACAACATTCGATTTCTAAGTTTTACTTTGGAGAGTCTGAATCCTATCCAAGATTCAATATACTGGTCGTTCATAGGAATAATTCTTCTCCTCTTCTATGTCTCTCTGCGTCTTTTCTTCCACTACACTTTTAACTTTACACAGTTCAGTTTGTTAAACTTCCCAATTGACGTTGGTGGCCTTCGACCCTATCTCTCTCTCTCTCTTTCTCGGCACCCTACCAGGGGAGGGAGGGGTACCGAAGGTCTTCCATGATTGGGACCACGGTGAAACTAAAGATCGAGACAAGAGGACTTGATTCTCCCTTATTTGAGACAAAATTCGGTGGGTCTTTTGGTAGAACGAATTACCAAACCCATCCGTAAACGGACCTCCTTTTACCTTTATATCAGAATGTAGACAAATCTCAACGATCAGGTGGACTCAGTCCTATCGTGTCACCACCTCATATCTGGACTCGTGTCAAGAGTAGGAGTGAAGTACCGAATGACAATTGAATAATGATGGAATGAAGAACGATGGATACAGTGAAAATAGTAGTGGTTGTGATAACAAAGTGTATATTCCTTCAATACTAGGTCCTTCCACGTTAATGTGGGTTCCAAGGTGGAGTTTGGTCGATAAGTCTATACGAAGGGTGATGTGAAAGGCACTGTCTTCCCGATCCTTGACTTACTTGACTTACGACGAACCGAATATGTGTCCTGACTTATGTGTCACTTTTTGACGTAATTCTTAAGTTTTGACCTTAGTACATTGAAAATAATTATTTTACCAATTTCGAGATTGTTGTTGTTGTTGTTTCGGTGGACTCAACACCAGTAAACAGTATTGTCGGTTACCTCAATACCACAACCAGTGAGTCAGCACAGACTGAGAAACACTGGGGTACCTGACATCGGGCGGGTCCGAGGAGACAGACACCCTAAGAGGTCCGCTCTTGTGACCTAACCCAACGGTGCGGGAAGAGGTCCCCTAGACGGTCTCGATCCCTGACTTGGATCGAGAGGGTTTATCGTCCGTTTAAGAAATGGTAGACTCAGTGCTCCCTTCGGGTTGTCTTCTTTGGTTTTGTCTGTAGGTCCGTGTCGAATTACTTCAAGATGTCTCTCTCTTCCGCCTCGGTCCTCCGTCGTATACCTGTGTGTCCAACGACCTTTCAAATACACGGACTCTGAGAGTGAAGACGTCGGAGGAGGGTCCGGAGATGGTTTAAAATATACTTGTTAGACCTTGAAAAAACAATTTTAAATGAGATAGTATATTTAACGTTTCGGATCTGTTCTGAGACAGATATACTATGGTGTTGATCGGATAAGTTCACCCGAGGTCACATTCTCTTAGACTGTAAAGATCAGGAGATTAGATTCTCCCATCACTATAGAAATTAGTCTGTCCCACTTAAATTTAAACCTTTTTCTCGAAACACTTTTCATTTATTTTTTCTACAAAGGATTATTAAACATTACATAAAAAGGAAGTCCTGTGTCATCCACGACCTAAAGAACCGTCAGATATAAACGACTGGACACCAATTTCACGAATTTCTTTGTTCATATCACTTTACACCATTCACTACTTTGTCTCCATACACATGTCAAGTTTACCTCTCTCTTCGTCACATGACGGTAACACCTAACCCTTTCAGAAAGATCGAAGATGACACTTAACCTAACTAAACCAGAAAAAGTCCCTCTTTTTTTTTTTTTTTTACAAACAACTGGACACCAAATCCAGTGTTCGAGGAGTCCCTTCTCTGAGGTAACACATAAGAAGAAACATAGGTGCTACACCTGATATATCATGTAGTTTATCCTCTACGAACATAATTTTTTACCTCTTAGACTCAGAACCTATGACTATCCGTAAGTTTACGTCTATATTTCATTCACAATTTGTATACTCAGAACTAAAGTCCTTTTTATAACCTCAACCCTTGTACCTAAAGTCATTAATTGTGTCCACGTTAAACGTTTTTGAGACCTTAACTGGCTCTAGGACCTTCTTATGTCGTTTCCTGTTCTGGACCCCTACCTGAAACTAGGTATGTTCGTGATGTGACCAACGACACTACGTGAATTTCTCCGTAAAATCTGTGTGAGTGGCATCTCGGTTTCTCTATGAAATTTATTTATACAAGTTATTTAACCACTTACCTTGAAATAACATTGAGACTGAAAGAGACCGAAAAAGAGCAAACCGGGTAGTGAATGCCCTTTACAGTTCACTAAGACTTCTGGTGGACCCCAACGAAATTGAAGTTAGGGGACTCTTCGGAGTTTTCCAGTTCATAGTAGAGGATGACGAAGAGTCTACGGAAATGTAGTGTGACTCAAGGATCAATTAGAAGGGATAAGGACATTTTAAGTGGACAAGGTTACGAGATCCATCTTTACTGTGTGTAAGCAAGTTAAAACCATTGGCTCGAAAAAGAGTATGTGAGTTCCCCTATTAGGGTGTGAAATTTTTATAACTTTCGATATTTCTAATCTTATAGAGAAAGTTTTAAGGGATTTTCGTGTAACTCACCATTATTACATGTACCAGGATTTTTATATATACTTAAATCTAAAGTTTTTATTTCATTGTTTAGTAAAATTCACTTAAATCTCTATGTCCATTTTGTATTATCATATCATATATTTTTATGTACATGTGTATGTCTTTAGATTTGTGTATGTGTATTTATGGTAAACACAAATAATGACTTTTGTCAAACTATTATCATTATTTTCGAAGGGAACATCGAGTCAGTCATTTCTTAGACGGACGTTACGACCTCTGGGTCCAAACTAAGGACCTAGTCCTTCTAAGGGACCTCTTCCTTTACTGTTGGGTGAGGTCATAAGAACGGACCTCTTATGGTACCTGTCTCCTCGGACCGCCCGATATCAGGTACCCCAGAGTTCTCAACCTGTGTTGCATCTCTGATTTGGTGGTTGGTGGTGGTGGTGACTATTGTCAAGTTGTTGTCACTATTTTCGAAAATGACTCGAGAATGACATACGATTCCTATTTGATTCAGTGAGATTTATAATAAAAGAAATAGGATGGTTGTTGAGACACTCCATCTATTATAAAATGTAAAAAGTTAACGATGAAACATGTCAGTTGTGTTTTAGAATTCTCAGAGCTTTCACTTCAGCGAGTCAGGACAGGATGAGAAACACTGGGGTACCTACCATCGGATGATCCGAGGCGTTAGGTACCCTAAAAGGTCCGTTGTTATGACCTCACCCGACGGTAAAGGAAGGGGTCCCCGAGAAGGGTTGGGTCCCTAGCTTCGGCCCAACGTCTGTCTGCGAAATGGCAGACTCGGTGATCCCTTCGGGTTTCCTCAGAGCTTTGTTTGGTTTTTAAATAACAAGTAAAATTAAGTTATTTAACAAATAAATCGTAGAAGATAGAGCTGAGTCACACGGAACACGAATCTATTTTACAGAATGAAGACGTATTCTTACTATGATAATTACGTCAACACCCGTAGTTTCCTCGATAAACAGGGGTCCCTTTTATGAACAGAGGTACGACCTTCTGTCTTTGATTTGACATATTTCAGAAAGGCTTCCTTCTAAAAGTTGAAGAATCTTTGTTTTGTGTTTTTAACTCGGTCAATGGAAACCTTGTGATAATAAAAAAAGTAAAAAGGAAGAAGAAGAGGAAAAGGTAGAAGATCAAAGGTACATCTGTAACTGAGATACAAATGATAAAGTTTATTAGAACCAAGTCTAATTTTACTCTAGTTCTTTCCTCGTCTGTACATATTTAAAGTACGGACGATAAGGGGTTCTGTACAAGGATTGAGGAGAAATTAAAATTCTCGGACCGACGATTAGTTAAACCCCCTCTTTTCTTTCCACTCTCACCCCACACTCCGGGGGTCCTGGACCACTCGACCACCCACGGAGGTACAGAGTACGGAGACACTACGACCCGGAACTTCACCGGGTCACGACGGACCGTCCCCGGTTTAGTCGACACTACCGACGATGTCACTCCTTCCTCCTTCGGTGTCAGGATCAGAACTCTCAGTGCGTACACATAAAGGTCCTAGAAGTGGGACCCCTGGACTGCCCCTTGGACCTTCGTTTTGGGTGTCTTGGGTCTTGGGTAGTGGAGAGGGGCGGTCCGACGTAGGAGTGCAAAGAGTGAGAGAGACCGGATATGTGTCGGAGGTCGTACTCGAAGACCGACGTCGTTGAAGACGAGGACCTCTAACTTTTTCCATAAAGTCGAGACGATCCAGTTATTCCTCTTTACAGTTTCACACTATAAAGACAACCCACAGAAAAATACAAACACAGGACCTGTCAAAACGAAAAACAAATAAAGTAGAAGTTAAGACTTTCTCTAACCTTATGGTCTGGTGGACTGGACGGAGAACTCTTTAGACATACGTCCAGTCCTTCGTTGTCAATCCTGACCTGTACCTTGTTGTCTGACCAAGGTTTATCCTTTTCCTCATGTTGTGCCGACATATAACAGTGGGACGAATAAATTGAATATGCGTCTCATGTAGTACTCTTTGCGACCCGACCTTCTTCGTGTTCGACCTAGTTCTAACGGTCCTCTTTATAGTTATTGGAGTCTATACGTCTACTGTGGTGGGAATACCGTCTTTCACTTCTCCTCGATTTTTCGGAGAACTACTTTCACTTTCTCCTCTCACTTTTTCAACCGAATTTCGAGTTGTAANAAGTCTTTTGTTTCTAGTACCGTAGACCAGGGTAGTGAAGTACCCTTTATCTACCCCTTTGTCACCTTTGTCACAGTCCGAAATAAAAAACCCCCCGAGGTTTTAGTGACGTCTACCACTAACGTCGGTACTTTAATTTTCTGCGAATGAGATGAGAAACCTTCTTTTCAATACTGGTTGGATCTGTCGTATAAGTTTTCGTCTCTGTAATGAAACGGCTGATTCCAGGTAGATCAGTTCCGATACAAAAAAAGTCACCAGTACATACCTACACTCTCAACCTGACACTTCTTCCGACTCGTGATTTCTTAACTACGAAAACTTGACACCACAACCTCTTCTGAGAACTCTCAGGGAACCTGACGTTCCTCTAGGTTGGTCAGGTAAGACTTCCTCTAGTCGGGACCCTAAAGAAACCTTCCTTACTACGATTTCGACTTTGAGGTCATGAAACCGGTGGAGTACTCTTCTCAACTGAGTAACCTTTTCTGAGACTACGACCCTCCCTAACCCCCGTCCTCCTCTTCCTCTGTTGTCACCTACTCTACCGACCTACCGTAGTGACTGAGTTACCTGTACTCAGACTCACTTGAGGCCCTCAACCACTACTTGTCCCTCCGGACCGCACGACACTAAGTACCCCAGTGTTTCTCAGTCTGTGCTGACTCGGTGACTTGACTTGACTTGACCTCACTGAGTCAACAAATTCTTACATAGGAAGTTCCCCAGACCCGGACACCTAGTAGGTCGGAGGGATGAGATAAATAGGGACAAAGTATAATTCAGTCCATAATCTTAGTATCAAGTTACGTTTGTTTTAACGGTACATTATTAATTAGTATAATTTCTAGGTCTTCTTCCTTTACACTTTAGGGGAAGAAGAAAGCTATAATAAAAATTGCTCTCAGTACTCCGTAATGCTAAGAATCCGATAGTCTTTGTATGGAAAGATAAGCATAGTCGGTGATGAATCCGATGGTAGTTCTAAACAGACTGTGTCCTCACAGCGTACATATCTTTTCAGAAGTGAGCGTGTGAACGCAACAGATCAGTTTCGCTGTGACTCGGTGGTCACAACGATAAACCAAGACACTACTTCGAGACAACCGGGACTCCTTGTCTACAGTGTCGTGTGCTCGTGCAGTAGACGTACTGTAGTGGAGACACCTATTACTATCACCGAAGCTACTAAACTTCCCTCTCGATCTACTCATACAGGTTTTTATGGAGAGACCTTTGTAATTTCATTTTTCTTTACATTCACAATCGTCAACCAACCTCTTTCTTACTAACCTCGTCAGTCACCAGGTCCTCAAGACCACAAAGACCTGCCAGTAACACTCCACTTACATTATACCGACGTTGGGAACGACCACTAGTAGGTCCTCCTAGGCGTCTCGTACCGAACGGGGCGTTCACTACAATAGTCACACCTGTACGAATGGATCTCAAGTGACAGGGGATATCCTGTCCTTCCTAAGTCGATCACCTACGTGAAGGTTACCCTAGGGTAAGGAGAGAGACTCGATCCTTCTGGTCTTCTGACTGTTTTAGTAGATGTGGTTACTTCAGTGAATGTTGCCGACCTCCCAACAAACAGAACTTGTCTGTGTTAAGGTGCCTGAACCTGTCCCACCGCCATCGTACCGACAACCCCCTCCTCTCATAAACCTATGTATTAAATCCTAGACTCACACACCTCCATTCAAGAAGTAGTAGGAAACGAGACCTCATCCTCTACAAAAAACTTTTCCACTAATATACCTAAAGGATTTCCGGTCCTGAAATCCTGTGTATTGAGAGTACAACTACTAACGAACCGATTCATTTATGTTCCCCTTAATAAAAAGGAAGTCTGGTTAGACTCCTGGTTGTTGATCCCTTCATTACTCACACATCTTGACTCCTTTTTGGACTCAACATTTACTAAATTGTCTGTGGACCTATTATATATGGGTATTTATGTCTATAATTATGTTCCTGTTAAACTTACACTCACGTTAGTCAATTCTTTGAACACACTCTTCTTGGTTAATTCTTTGACAACGAATCGGGTCCCATAATGACCACTTAAATTCCAAGAACGAAGTAACCTTTCTTAACCTTTTGTTTTGTTATCCATTCTTCACCTAAATAACTCTCTCTTTGTGTGAAGTGTCTGTCTTACATATGGTAAAGTCTTCCACTCTCGAAACTTTCTACCACACCAATCCTAAATTCCCGACTCATTTTAGTGTCCGATTAATCACCTTCCTAATAAGGTTAATAAACCCCCCTTCCCCACCCATAAAGGTTCTTATACTCGAGGTCAGTGAAAAACCGGAAAATACCAATCTGAATCTTGACAGTACCGTGACCACCCATATAGTAAATCGTACAATTGCATACTGTTACTCGTATATTACTCCGAGTCCCAGATGACCTTCGACTTATGAGGTGGTAAACCTGGATCGACCAAGATTAGTTCAGAAACGGTACAGGATACCGGTACGGTAAGAAAATTTGTAACACGGGAGGACAAAATTCTCGTCTTGTTTTCCTATAGTCTTCTCTGGACTCCTCCCACACTAGATGTCGTTCTAAACTAATTAAGTGTCATACACGACATTAAACATTAAACCTTTCATCCTATATTCACGTTGACGGAATTTTTGTCTCTTTGTAAATACCGAAGTATGTGTATTCACTAGATAAATAACACGTTCTTTCAAACGGGATATAATACTTAAGTTTTACTTGTTCTGATTCGACAAAGGGATTTCTTATATATCATATGGTTCCCTCTTTTTTCTACTAGCACGACGATTAGTTAAGTAAGTTATCTTCGGTTTCACTCCTCCCTCTCCTTAATTTCCTACTGAGGGTTTTCTACCCTCATTTTCAACTAAAGTGGTTACCATCGTTCTAACGCATCTTCTCGTGTCGACCGTTCCTTCCACTATTTAATCTTTTCACTTTCTGTTTCATGTTTAAAACACCTCGTTAATTTTGTAAAAAACACTTCTTTACTTATATAGTGATAGATCTCAACATTACCGAATCTACCATTTTTTAGACGGACGTTACGTCCTGGGAACCCAAGTCAGGGATCTACCCCTTATAGGTGACCTCTTCCTTTACCGTTGGGTGTGGTCATAAGAAGGGACCTCTTAAGGTATTTGTCTCCTCCGACCACCCGATGTCAGGTACCCCAGCGTTTCTCAGTCTGGGTTGACTCACTGATTGTGAGTCTCCTCATAATGTAGTTATCCGAATGTGAATATGTGCTATAGTTTCGACTTCTATTTCTGGAGAGACAGTAGGATTAGACCATCCTTCTGAAATATGGTGTTCTAGTTTACTTTATTCTTACGTGTGAAACATATTTAAACGTCATATTACTCTTTAACTAAATCTTTCACAATACGTACCGACACTGGTTCAGTGAAGTAGAACCAAGGGTTAAACCAAGGATTAAACGTCATTTTAATCTTTTATTTTAATTCTTGAAAAAGGTTACGATTGTACATAAAACTTACTCAAGGTAAAGGAAAAAAAAAAAAAAAGAAAAGGTGGAGACAGGGGTGGTTTGAAACTCTTATAAGAAAATTGTTTGTTATCTATTTCGTTCCAATTGTATTACTCCTAACAAAAAATTACAGTTAAACAGTACTTAACGAGTGACTACCAATTACGATGTGACCTTTTTCCATCAGTAATTTGTCAAAATTATCAATGAGGAAAAGATTCGACCTTTTTGGTAGAACGAAGGTAAAAACGATGTTGACCCACCGTAAACAAGAGATTCTTTAGGTTTCCTGTCTGGGGACCTTCGGGGTGACTAGTGACGCAACCTTAGAAGACATGGAAGGGAACAGTTCCAACCAGTTTAAACCAAAAGAGATATTTTTGACATCAGTCAAGATGGTACACCTTATCATAATTCGCTACTATTATCTTATGAATCGGAATGTGTCTCACGTACGATTAACGAAGTCAGTGCAGACTGAGAAACACTGGTACAACAGACGGTCAGACGATGTAGTGCTTTTTGCGACCCGACCTTCTTCGTGTTCGACCTTAGTTCTGACGGCCCTCTTTGTAGTTATTGGAGTCTATACGTCTACTGTGGTGGGAATGCCGCCTTTCACTTCTCCTTGATTTTTCGGAGAACTACTTTCACTTTCTCCTCTCACTTTTTCAACCGAATTTCGAGTTGTAAGTCTTTTGCTTTTAGTACCGTAGGCTAGGGTAGTGAAGTACCCTTTATCTACCCCTTTGTCACCTTTGTCACAGTCTGAAATAAAAAACCCGAGGTTTTAGTGACGTCTACCACTGACGTCGGTACTGTAATTTTCTGCGAATGAGGAACCTTCTTTTCAATACTGGTTGGATCTATGGTATAAGTTTTCGTCTCTGTAATGAAACGGCTGATTCCAGGTAGATCAGTTCCGATACCAAAAAGGACACCAGTACATACCTACACTCTAAACCTGACACTTCTTCCGACTCGTGACTTCTTAACTACGAAAACTTGACACCACAACCTCTTCTGAGAACTCTCAGGGAACCTGATGTTCCTCTAGGTTGGTCAGGTAAGACTTCCTCTAGTCGGGACCCTAAAGAAACCTTCTTTACTACGATTTCGACTTCGAGGTCATAAAACCGGTGGAGTACGTTTCTCAACTGAGTAACCTTTTCTGAGACTACGACATCCCTAACCCCCGTCCTCCTCTTTCCCTGCTGGGTCCTACTCTACCGACCTACCGTAGTGACTGAGCTACCGGCACTCAGACTCACTTGAGTCCCTCAACCACTACCTGTCCCTCCGGACCGTACGACGCTAAGTACCCCAGCGTTTCTCAGCCTGTGCTGACTCACTGACTTGACTTGACTCAGACGGTCCGAGGAGACAGGTACCCTAAGAGACCCGTTTTTATCACTCACTCAACGATACGGGAAGAGATCCCTTAGAAGGGTTGGGTCCCTAGCTTGGACGTAGAGAACACAGAGGACATGACCGACCGTCCAAGAAATGGTGATCACGGTGGACCCTTGAGGGTGTGTGTCTCATCCACTATCATCAATACAAATTAAGTTTCATAAACAAATACGGTTTTTAATTCTAAATAAAATCGACACAACTCGTACACCAAGACACAATTTCTTACGGTTTCTTGGAAACTTACAACTAGTGTATTGAAACCTAAACTTGTTGTATATGCGATTTTAATTTATTGTTGTAATCCATTTGTATTTAGTCTTTACGTCGTACAAGAAATTGTAGTAACTAGTATAAAATTTTTACTTTATCGTACCCAGTGACTGATATTCACGTAAAATTTAATTGTACTGACAGTAGGAGATTAATGTATTGTGACATTATAAGACAAAGGAGTAACGGTTAAGTCTTTTTACACAACATCCCATACCGTCATCTAATACGATTTTTTTATACCTGATTTAGTCTAAACTTTTGTTCTTTTCATTTCGACTTATGTCCACTTGTAAAACTCACACTACCTGCTTGTACAGACTTACAATTTATAATTCTTGACACGCCGTTTGACGAAGGGTTCCCTTTGTTTTTTAAGTTAAAGTACCCGTTTAATTTTAATCTTAGTTTTCAGAGATTTTCTGTGTGTGTGAATATAAACACAAATCGTTTCCGTTCATCTGTCGATCAATTGAATCGTCTAGAAAATGCAGACATATACAGAACGAAGGAAACAAAGACATTTATGAATATTAGTAATAAAGACCTGGTTTTGACTATAAAACGTAAATTTAAGTCTGTGAGATAATGGCATAGAGGAGATTTGGATTTCATTCATGTCTGTAACATATAAAGACTTATTAAATAGTGTAACTCTTCGACGTGTTCATATGTATTGTCTAAATTTTGGTGTTAACTGTCTCTCCCGTAAGACGTTATTGTCCTAAGTGTCAGGTCTTAAAATTTCTCAAAATAAGTTAAAATTTTTCGAACAAAAAAAGTAAAAAAGGTTCAATTCATTTTAATAAATTTGTTTAGAGAAATAGACACAAAACTTATAACGGTTGTAATTAATTCGAGAATACGTGGCTCCGTGATCGGGTGATTTTAGAAATGTATAAAATATGGTAGGAGTCGTAAGAATATTCTATCTATATACTAAAGGTATAATTTATATTTCCTTGACTTCTTATCTACTATACATTCATTACACAGGTTCAAATATATCGATTGTTTATTATCTTATTGAATTGTTTATTATCTTAGTTCTAACCATTAGAACACTGAGGTGAGTACGTGAAGAGGTTTTAGAACATTAGTCAAGAATTGACGAAGTTTATAATTCACATATGAAATCTATTTTATATCAAAAAAGGTTTTGCTATCATCTAGAAGTATTTTCTATTAATATCCATAGTCTTTCGAGACCACTCATATTTAATTAAAGTCTTATTATGAAATATTGTGCTTTTTATCGTTTCTTTTCCCAACGCTAACTACACGTGGTATCTGAATCACAGTTTCACCTTTACAGAAAAGGGTGACTACTTCTGAGAGGAGCTCGTTTGCAGTCCGATGGAAGCCGGGAAAAGATCTAATCTGGAACTGATACAGGGGTACAGAAACCCGGACGTATCGAGTCACAATCGTTCTTACACCCCCCACCAAATCAGCGATTCAGTACAGGATAAGAACGTTGGGGTACCTGACATCGGGTGGTCCGAGAAGACAGGTACCCTAAGAGGTCCGTTTTTATGACCTTACCCAACGTTAAAGGAAGAGGTCCCCTAGAAGGGTTGGTTCCATAGTTTGGGACCAGAGGACGTAACGTCCTTCCAAGAAATGGCTGACTCGATGTAACAATCAGATCTCTCTTAGGGAATGAAATCTGTAGACGAGTTTAAGGAGTAGAAGGTGGTAGGGGGTCCACTATAAACTTATGGAACTGGACGGTTATTACGGAGAAATTTTTAGGAGGTACGTATTTCGTTGGTAAAGGTGAGGGACTGATATTTAGGGGTGAACAATAACATAACTTAAACTATGACTCCAGAGATAAGGGGACAGTGTATCAAGGACTTATTTTAGACAAAAATGGTGAAATTGATGACAACCCGAGACAAAAAATTAAATAACTATTATAAAGTGTACATTCTGTCTCTTTGTACCCCTTTCCCTATTCAAAACTTCTCTTACTGTAAAATACGTGGTATCAAAAAAGAAGGATGGAAATTTCCTGAGACGTACTTTCTGACACAAATAAACGAAACGTTATAAGGATTTGGGTACCCGACTTCCACTAACAAAAGAATTGAAGAAGTTTTATAGTTGAAAAGGTCCATCACGACCTGACGTAGAAAATTAGATGTTCACCCGTCAGAGGATAGCTTTTTTAATGTTTTAGTTGGACGGCGTACGAAACCCCGATGAGGAAAGGTGGTCGTGAGACGACGAAACTAATCCTAAATCCCACCGATTTTATTATGGGAATAGAAGGACAAATGATCAAAAAGACTCATCCTTTATAGAAACTTCTTCCTTTTTTGTAAAACTAGGTGTCAGGAAAGAGGTGTCCCATTTGGTGATAGTAGCTATCAGAATCCTCGCTCTAACAGAACAGACTTTGACGTAAAGTACTCAGTCAGTATTTTCTAAAAGTTTATAATAGCTCACTCGGGAAACTTATGACCTTATTGTTTTCGTCTCGAATAGAGAGACAACTATTGTTCAGGAAACACTAAAGAGAAAACATGGTTTTTTTTTAGTAAATGTAGTTGACGTCATTTTGTCGTTTTACAGTGAATCGTTATTCATAACCGACGTGTTTAGAGGTGGTGGTTTTGATCGGGAGTCGTTTTACATATTACACGTAGAAATACAAAAGACTTAAAAATATTATATACTAATTTAATATGTAAAACGTCAGGTTCCATTTGGGAAAGTGAGATTGATTTTACGAGAATCTTATTGAGAGAGACAACAAAGTCACCGTAGTATTGCTTTACATAAGGTAACGGGTCCCAGGATACTGTCTTCGGAAGGGTAGTAAAGATGTTCTAGGTCATCTCGTAAGAACTAAAGCTAGTCCAGTCTGTGGGACAGTCTCAGGTTAGAACTGTTTAGTTACTGTTCCGTATAGTCTCGGTAGTTTTCAAGTGTCGCACATTATTTTTGACTTGATTTCAGTTCGTACGATAGGAGACCATCCGGGTCACTCTGAGATCCGTTGGTCACTAAACACCGAGGTAATGTAGGGCTTACAAGCTACATAGATCGGGAACCGTTCCACAGTTCCTGTTCTTTATTAGTCAGAAATCTCTAGTGAAGACTTTATGATACGGGAGACGAAGGAAGTCCACTTAGTAAGAAGGCGTAACAGTCCTAGGTGATTACTTTCGACTACTAAAAGTTATCGGACACTGTTCGCTCCTCAAGGGGAGGGGTCGACACCTCTCTTACTACAGTGCGTCAGTCGAAAGTGGTCCGCCCGTTGCGTACTACTCACTAGAGGAGTTGAGAAGACGGTCTCAGTTCTCATTTTGGGTCTTACGACATACACTAAAACATGTGTTCTCGTCTTACTAGTGGTCTCCTCATCTGTCCTTCCTTAAAATTTTAAACGAAAGACTATCAAGTAGATCGTTGGTTTAAAACAGAAGTACAACTTAAAGATGTAACTTTTTGCACCTGAGTATCCTTCATAGATTTTCACTACACTCGCATTTACTTAGTTTAACCATCGTGACGAGTACAATGTTATTGTCAATTTAGTCGGAAGAACAGAAAAAATAGTCAAAAAATGTTTCATATCAACTAAAAGTCACAACGTAATTAAAAACGATATGTTGTTTCACTAAATCAATATGTATATATTCGTAATAAAAAAATTTATAAAAAAGAAAATACTAAATGGTGTCTTATAACTTATATCAAGAGAACAGAATTATACTGAAAATCAGATCGACGACGACGACGATTCAGCGAAGTCAACACAGACTGAGACACGCTGGGGTACCTGCCGTCGGGTGGTCCGAGGGGGCAGGGACCCTAAGAGGTTCGTTCTTGTGACCTCACCCAACGGTAAAGGAAGAGGTTATGTACTTTCACTTTTCACTTTCACTTCAGTGAGTCGGCACAGGCTGAGAAACACTGACGTACCTGACATCGGGTGGTCCGAAGAGGCAGGTACCCTAAAACGTCCGTTCCCATGACCTCACCCAACGGTAACGGAAGAGGATTATTATACGATTATCTAGACGTCTCTCAGTAATGACTAAAAGTTCATCATTGAAAAAATGAGTACTACCCGAACGTAAAAAAAAAAAGTGAGTGATCTTAATGTAGATAAAGTTGGTACTGTTGGTGTTAAATTCAAAGAGGATGGTTATATCGTATCAATAATAAAAATAAAAATTTTTTGAACTAGATATTTTTGACTAATAGAAAAGAGATGGGAAAGTATTTATCGGGTCCAAACCAATTAAGTGATATTAAAAGTTAATCTCTATTACACTACGGTAATTCCTATTATTATTCACTCTGAGGTAATATTTTACATAAAATTATTTTAAAGTCTTAATATCCTCCTTTTTTTCTGATACTAGAATGTCTCTCTTTTTTCTCACACTGATATAGTTCTTAAGTTTTATTCTTATCGTAGGTTAAAAAATCAAGGACTCAACGTCGATCTTCCATGACC
Organism: Capra ibex; assembly: GCA_006410555.1. Lineage (NCBI taxonomy): Eukaryota > Metazoa > Chordata > Mammalia > Artiodactyla > Bovidae > Capra > Capra ibex. The sequence goes on along the minus strand of SJYO01052320.1, from coordinate 1,361,165 downwards.
TCGTTTCGGAAAATTTTATACTCCTTTCTACTGACAGTTAGATTTTAAGAAATAGTTTTACTTGTCAATGAGTTCACATTCTTTGTATTATAAAGTTTTTTCAAAACTTTTATAAAGTTTTCTGGTCGGTTCATGGAAGGATTCCGTCGACTGGATCTTCTGGAATTGTAAGGGGAACCGTCGTGATTTTGAATCTGTTCGAAGAAGGATTGAGGTCCAGGGACCGAAGGAAAAGAAGCTCGTAAATGAAATCTTCCGAATCTTAATATTTAATAAAGAGACGAGGAAACCCTACATTTAGAAAGATTTTATGGACCCATCTAAATGTTTAGTCCGTATAGAAAGAGACCCTGAACCCTCGGTAGGGAAACATTACGGTAGTGGTTCCTTCTAGTACCAGAATAGACAGTAAAGGGACCGTCTCAATCTCGGATTGAAACCGTCCGTGGTAGGAGGTTTAACGTTTTGATGGAGGACATAATTTTCATACTCTTTAATGAAATAAAACCTTTTCGGTTATCGTTTGTGTCTACCGGACACAAAGGACGTAGGGTAGAGAATTTTTGAACGGTAGGAAATCAAAGTTGTCGTAACTTGAGTCTCAAGACCAGAGTGAGGGGACAATATTATCGGTACTTGATTCAGAAGGAACGGACAAGTTTAAACAGGTCACGTTAAAAATGGAGTAATGTCGATATCAAATATAAGGTTTTCTTCCACATTAACTATCGTAGGTTTTATCTTATCGATCCCTAAGGGGACACACCAGGTGATCTGGTGTGTGTTTTACTTGAGTGTGAGTAACGTCCCTCACACTCAAGTCAGAGACCTACCCCTCGATTCTAGTATATACTGAGTGTCGGTTTTTTTGTTTTTGTTTTTGTACTTTGTCTTCCTTATAACATTGTTCAAGTTATTCCTAAAAAATATACTAGATGTAATTTTTTTTTGAGTAATTTTTTTTTATCGATTGTCCTTTCTGTGTCTCAGGAACTCGACTGATACTCTCTTTAGGGTTTACTCTCGACAGTCTCTACCTTTCGTATGTTATATAGCGCTCTCTTTCTACCTTTCATGCTCCTCTTACTTTCATACGTCTATCTTGATCATTTAAGGTTCTACCCCGAAGGAACCACCGAGTTTACCATCTCAGACGGACGTTACGCCCTCTAGGCCCAAACTAGGGACCCAACCCTTCTAGGGGATCTCTTCCTTTACCGTTGGGTGAGGTCACAAGAACGGACCTTTTAGAGTACCTGTCTCCTCGGACCACCCGATGTCAGGTACCCCGAATGTTTCTCAGCCTGTGTTGACTCACTGAAAGTGTGTGTGTGTGTGTTTAAGAATTTACTGAATGGTATAACTCTTCTTTACATACGAAGATGGTCTTTAAACCACGACTCAATCACGTTCCCATCCATCTTTTGAGTCGGTACCATCATCCATCCGTCAATAATTACGTAATTACTAAATTTTTTTTTTTTACAACCTGTTCCTTTTTTTCCGAAAAATACTAGACTTTTTATCAACGGATCGGTTGTATAATATTTAAGATTTATTTTGTCCCCGAGACATAGTTGGAATCTCCCCACCCTACCCTGTCCTCTACCCTTCCTCCAAGTTTTCCCTCCCCTATATATATATGGATTCCGACTAAGTAGAACTCGAAACTGTCTTTTGTCGTTTTAAGACATTTCGTTGATAGGAAGTTAATTTTTTTTAATTAAAATTTTTTCAATTACGTTGGTTATTACGGTATCTTAATACAGTCCCCATACCCCTACTTGAACACTCACGATCCGAGTTCTCTCAATTTAGGACTGGACGTTGTAATGTTCATGTTTCAATTACAGAGTCGAAATTTGTCCAATTATGGTCTTCGTTACCAAGTTTGTCCACTTCATAAACTGACAGTTCCCTCATTCCCATCCTTACCATTCCTATCTTCTATTGACGAAAGGGTGTGTCCTGACCTTCATAATAAACTACAAAATTTACTGTTTATACATTTAAAATTTATATTATTCTCATATTAGACATTCCCATTTTCGTAGACGAACGACTTTTAATTTTAACCCCTTTTGTAGTTTTTTGTTTTCACTTGTAAATCACTTTTTTATTTCTTTTGTAAAAATTTCATCTCTATGTTTCCTTTTCTCGACTTTTGTTATCTTTTTCTTTTTGACGTAAAATGAAAAATTACTAAATAAATAAAAACCAACATGGTCCAGAGGTAACGAGACGTGCCCGAAAGCGATCAACGGTACTCGTCCCGATGAGAGGAAACACCAGTCACCCGAAGAATGACGCCAGCGCAGGGAACGACACCTCGTGTACGAGATCTACACACTCGAAGTCCTCGAACACCCGAGACCCGTACCGGAGTCATCAACGCGTACCTGAGTCGACGAATCGTCGCACACCTTTGAAGGGTCTAGTCCCTAACTTGGGTACAGGGGACGTAACCGTCCACCTAACAATAGGTGACATGGTGGTCCCTTCGGGACGTAAAAAGAATTAGTAAAGGACTCGACAATAGAGACTTGCTAATACATTTACTGGTTTTCAGAACTAGTTATAACATAATCGTTTGTTATTGATACAAAGAAGATTCTAAATAATATAAAAAAAGTGAAAAATTTTTAACTTCATATCAACTAAATTTACACGTCAAAGTCCATATGTCGTCTCAGTGAGTCAATGTTTATGTGTAAGGATATAAAAAACTTAAAAAGGGAATATCTAATAATGTTTTATAACTCATATCAAAGACACGATGATGTCAAGAGTATTTTATGTCATTTCTTAATCATGTTCCAGAAGTTTTTAACGAGACGTTACAAGTGATACAGTTGAAAAAAACTAGGAGTACTCGATGAAATTCTTAAGTGGTTGGAAGAATAAGTGAGGGACGGAGGGAATAAGAGTCGTTAATTGGAACCGAGAACGGAATGTCTCTTTAATCTGTGGTAGTCTAGGGTGGGGAGAAAGAGTAAGACTTTAGGGTGTGGAAGTTTACACAGGATTAAAAGTGGATTTATAAAAGGAAGAGAAAGAACTGTCCTCTACAAACTTTCATCGTGCACGTGGGGTGAAGGTACGGGGACCACTAGAGACATTTAAAGGATTTATTTCAAGACTCATGGTTCCCGTCAGGTCGAGATGACGACCACAGTTTGGGAGATCAACGGGTCCTTATACACTATTTTGTGTAGGTCAGATCGAAAATCTTTTCGATAATCTTTCTAAATATGTCCATAAATATGATAAATTCGTAAAAAGGGACAACGTTAAAAAAAGGGTTGAGAGTGTTGTAGTGGGAAGTAGAGACAGTAATTTACTACGACGATTTCCAAGGAAGATTTGTGTCGATTTCTCTTTTTACACTACCAAAAACTAAAACGTGTACTTCTATTGTTAGAAGAACTCCCACGGACGGTAGAGAATAAATATATGACAGTCAATCGTTTAGGTGCGATGTAGAATCAAATTCTTTAGTAAAACCATAGTTCCTACAGAGTAACCAAGTATTAATAAGACATGTCGTTTGGATAAAAGACCTAGACTCAGGGAATTAAGAGTACCTAACGTGAGTCGAAACAAAAATTAAACAAGGAGAAATGACCGAGAAAAGAGGTTCACATGTGTATACGAGTTTAGAGAAGTTTCTATTTTCCCTCATAAAGGGGAGGAGGGAGATCTTTACAATGAGAGAGGCTATTGTAGGACGTATAAAGTGTAGTAATTATCGAGAATTTACGGAGGAGAGTAGACTTAGGAGTAGTGATGATAGGAAAGGGAAGTAATAAAAACACCAACAAATCAACGATTCAGCACAGGTTGAGAAAACACTAGGGTATCAGACATCGGACGATGTGAGGAGACAGGTACCCTAAAGGGTCCGTTCTTATGACCTCACCCAACGGTAAAGGAAGAGGTCCCCTAGAAAGACTGGGAAGTCTATAAACACTTGACGTAACCGTCCGTATAACACAAACAAACAAAAATAAAAAATTTGATGACTTGGTGGTCCCTTCGGGGTGAATAATAAAATCAATGAACGTAACTAGAAACTTAACAAAGAGACTAGTTAAAGGGGGAGGTTGAGATAAAGTGGTCATGGAGGGAAACTGCGAGTATGGGTGTATAAGTTGACAAGTGTCTTTTACAGGTGACCATACTGGGTACCTGTGGAGTTGAGTCATACAGGTTTGGATTTTAGTCGAAAAGGAGTGTACGGACGAGTGAGAGGGGTACAGTGACACGGCCCCAGGTCGGGGCCACCTAGGTCCCTTAAGCTTCCCGCCTGCCTCAACCGTTCCTTTTGAATAAATAAATAATTATATTCTAATCTAATCCTTCTTTATCACATCATCCGTCTAATTCGCCTCTCTTCTCCGACTAATTGAATCCAATGCACGTTTTGGTTATTTCAAGGTTTGTTCCTCGAACGTGGTAGATGCAATCCGACGACCGTGGGCAAACTTATAGCCTCTCACGGGGTGGAACCCGAGAGAGAGAATGCCTAGAATTTTCGACCCTGTTCATTCATCTGTATCACTCGGAGGTACGGGGTCTACCCTTAAGTCGGACTTTAATCTCATTTCTCCTCTGTGCCCTCTGGGGTCGCTGACTAAGAGGAAGATAACAGGAAGTTCCGGAAAATATGAAAACTAATATGTATCTCTAGTTACCCATTATGTTTTACTACATCGTAATCGTCGGGTCTGAGAAAGACATATAGAAAAACATATGTTTTCCAGAGTCCACTAAATGTAATAGAAGACCGGTTCTCCGAACAATTGTGAAAAACCGAGAGAAGGAATTACTTACAATTAAAGTAAAGGGGATTCACAAAAAGAAATTAGACGTAGAGAAATTTCGTAATTTCAATGTATAGATATCTTGTTTCCACGTCACCCAATATTGTTTCTTCCATGAATTGAGTTTCTAGATTAAAACGATTATGGTCCAGATGATGAACAAAAAGATATATGGTTGATATAGATTTTTATTTCCTATACTTTTAAACCGTCGTTCAAAACCGAGTTGTTTACTTTGGAAATTAGTCAGGATAAGATTACTAAAACTGAGAAGGCTTCGGGGATGTAAGGATCCTACAAAATTCGAAGGACACATACTCAGGACGTCCGTCCGATTTTTCGGTAGTCTCCCCAAAAACCTAACTTTGTGAGAAAGTTTACGTCTTCTGATTTCGGGACTTAACTGAAAAAAGGTCTCTTCCAGTCTTCTCACCTCTTCGTCCGTCTAAGAATAAAACCCCCCCACTTACGAGTCCTTTAAGGTCCCCCTTTTGGACTCCAGACTAATCGGAACGGCAGTCTCGAGACGGCGTACTGGAACAGTGCCCACCTTAAGGAGTGCGACCGAGGGCCGTAGTGACGTGGATCAACTAGTTCATCGATACACTAGTAAGAACTAGAGTAAGACAAAAAATGCGAGTTATAGGATTATCAATAGTTCATCATCCGTAAGATAAATTATCAACTGATAGTTTAGACCAGAGCCTAGAGATAAGGGTTCACGTACAAATCTATTACTAACAAAAGGTAAACCTGAAAGTTTTGTAGTACCGACTATAAAGACGGCAGGTTAAACAGGAAGTAAACGAATAAAAGATTCCTTTTGTGTTACGTGAACGTCATTAAAAGTATTCAACGTCCTTATTAAAATACAAAGAGTTTAATTCTGATGACCTATAAAGGAACATCGGGACTTCTATTTCAGGATTTTAGGAATTAAGTTGAAGTCAAGTCAAGTCAGGTCAGAGAGTCAGTACAGGCTGAGAAACACTGGGGTACCTGACGTTAAGCGGTCCGGAGGGACAGGTAGTGGTTGAGGGTCTCAAAAGAGTTTGAGTGCAGGTGACTCAACCACTACGGTGGGTTGGTAGAGTAGGAGACAGCAGGAGAAGAAGAGGGCGGAAGTTAGAAAGGGTCGTAGTCCCAGAAAAGGTCACTCAGTCAAGTAGTCCACCGGTTTCATAACCTCAAAGTCGAAGTCGTAGTCAGGAAGGTTACTTATAAGTCCTGACTAAAGGAAATCTTACCTGACCAACCTAGAGGGACGTAAGGTTCCCTGAGAGTTCTCAGAAGAGGTTTTGGTGTCAAGTTTTTGTAGTTAAGAAACCATGAGTCGAAAGAAATCTCAGGTCAAGAGTGTAGGTATGTACTTTTTTTATGTAGGTATGTCCTTTTTGGTCTCGAAACTGATCTACAACCGTTTCATTGCAGAGACGAAAAATTATACGACAAAACCAACCAGTATTGAAAAGAAGGTTCCTCGTTCACAGAAAATTAGAGTACCGACGTCAGTGGTAGACGTCACTAAAAACCTCACGGGGGGAGTGGGGGCGGTTTTTCAGACAGTGACAAAGGTAACAAAGGACTAGATAAACGGTACTTCACTATCCTGGTCTATAGTACTAGAATCAAAAGACTTACAACTCAAAATTCGGTTGAAAAAGTGAGAAGAGAAAGTGAAAGAAGTTCTCCGAGAAATCAAGAAACGAAAGAAGGTATTCCCACCACAGTACACGTAAAGAGGACCGTTTAAACTAAGGTTGAACACGAAGGAGGTCGGGTCTTAAAGCGTACTATATGAGACGTATATTCAATTTATTCGTCCCACTGTTATATGTCGGAACTGTATGAGGAAAAGGATAAACCTTGGTCAGACGACAAGGTACAGATCAAGATTGACAACCAAGAACTGGACGTATGTCTAAAGAGTCCTTCGTCCATTCCACCAGACCATAAGGGTAGAGAACTTCTTAAAAGGTGTCAAGGACGTTAGGTGTGTCAGTTTCCGAAACCGTATCAGTTATTTCGTCTTCATCTACAAAAAGAACTTGAGAGAACGAAAAAGCTACTCGGTTACCTACAACCGTTAAACTATAGACCAAGGAGACGGAAAAGATTTAGGTCGAACTTGTAGACCTAAAAGTGCCAAGTGGGTGACAACTTCGGACCGCACCTCTTAAAACTCGTAAGTAAAGGATAAAAACAATAAACTTACGTTTAAAAAGAGGGAGAGGAGATACATAAATATGTAGAACGAAATAAAACGAATTTATAAAAGAGGGAAATTGTGGGTAAGAGAAGTTGAAAAGACTCCAAACTTAATTTACGAAATAATCTAAGGAGCCCGACAGGATTGTTCACTTTTCCACTTTCACTCGTACGATCAACGAGTCAGTACGGGTCGAGAACATTGAGCACCTGACATCTAGTGGTCCCAGGAGACGGGTACCTTAATAGATCCGTTATTTTGACCTTACCCATCGGTAAGGGAAGAGGGTCCCTAGAAAGTCTGGGTCCCTAGTTTGGACCCAGAGTACTTAATGTTCGCCTAAGAAATGGTAGACTCGGTGATCCCTTTGTGACAGGATTGTTTACTCACCAAATTTTTCTCGTCTTTATATAAGAAAGTGTAAAGATCTCCACTCTCAAGTTTTAGATCCACGACCGACCCGGCACCAAGGAGATGTCCGAGATGCCCCCTTTGTAGGGTCCTGAGAGAGGATTAAAGACGACCGACGGACCTAAAATCTGTAAGGATCTGATCGTCTCCGTGGTTAGGCTAGAAACAAGGGTAGGAGTGCACCAGAAGAAGGGAACGTGTACCGACACGGAAGTGTACCGGTAGAATGTTCCTGTGGTTAGTAAGTTGAAACGCGGGTGGTGGGTCATACTGGAGTAGAATGGTTAATGTGGATATTTCTCATATAAACGTTTATTTCAGTATAAGACTCCAAGGTCCACCCGTACCTAAAATCCCTTGGGATGATTCGGGTCATATCTACGGGGAAAATGTAAAAAAATAACGTTGAACTTGTCGAAGATCACGTGGGCTATATTATAATGTGACTTTTTAGATTGACTAAAAAAGAGGTTTAACGTGTTCCTGGTCTTCTTACGATTACAACAAATGATTAAATAGAAGTCACGGATCATGTTACAGACTGTCTCTCTTTTCAAAGTTATGTAAAAATTTTCTTCTCTCTTACCTCCTACGTTCGTCTCGAGAAAAATTTTAGTAGTGTCAGAAGAGTATCAAAAGTCCGTTTGATCGATTTGCTTTTGTCTTAGAGTTTCTTTCCTGATTGAATTTCAAATTTTGTTAGTAAGGAAAAAGAGAGAAGGAGTAAGTACCGTTTGTGCTTTCGTCTTTCTATGTTTGACAATTTGTTCGATTCTAGACTTCCACCGCACAACGCACAATAAATGTAAAAAAATTAACAGAATGAAATACGAAGCAGAATTGAGAATTAATGGATAGGAAGTTTTGAATCTAGTAAATTAAAAATACAACGGTCTCCGTATTTTAATAGGGGACCGGATTAAGAGGAAAGTCCCATCCACGTAAACCCGGGTAAGAATGTTGTCTGTGACAACGGTGGGACGGGTATAGGGATGGAGAGAACGCCAGGAGTACACAGTAACGATACAGAATAGTTTTCTTGAATGTTCGCGACCGGACCTACCCTACAGCGTCTCGATCTCTGAAACTTTTTGGGATTGATTCCTGTTTACGACTCAGGTTTAGGGACTTTACTCGTTTGGATCAGTACAGTACGTTGAAATGGTGGGGTCGGCTGGTTCAACCATTGGACGTGATTGAGTGGGATACACGTGAAGGGAGGGAAGACCGAAGGAAAAGGGACTGGAGAAACACAAACAATCTCGGTAGTTCGTTTACCTGAAGATCGGGAGGTCGGAAGAGACTTCTAGGTGAACCAATCTGGGTTAGACTCAGCAAAGGATTACGAGACGATTAGGTTCAATAGTATGAGAAATCAAATGTATGAGCAGAAAACGACGTTAATGATACATTTGAGGGGTTACCTTATTTATTAAAAAAATAACAGGTGACGAGTCGTATCTCGAATATCATACCATCCTTAGTTGTTTGCACAGACTAAGTGCCCTGAGATTTGACCGTGTCGGTTGTACCTCTTACCATCCCTCCAAGAGACTTCATGACTTTTCTTAATGGTATACTAGGTTTCTAGGGTGAGGACCCGTACGTAGACCTCTTTTGATATTCAACTTTTCACAAGTATCGACAGAATAAATGTTATCGGTTCTGTACGACCCTTCGTTGGATTTACAGGTACTTGTTTACTTACCTATTTTTACTACCAGATATATATGTATTGCCTTATAATAGGTCTGTAATTTTCCTCATTTTACTACGGTAAACGTCGTTGTACTTACCCGGATCTCTAATAACATGATTTACCTCATTCGGTCTCTTTCTGTTTATAGTATACTATAACGAATATGTTCCTTAGATTTTTTATTTTCTATGTTAACTTAAATAAATGTTTTCTCTTTATCTGACTGTCTGTATCTTTTGTTTGAATTCCGATGGTTTCCTCTTTCCTCCTCCCTTTACTATTTAATTCTCAAACCCTAATTTTACATGTGTAAACGTATATATTTATCTATGGTTTGTACGCTGGATGACATCTCGTGTCCGTTGATGTGAGTCATAAAACGTTATTGGATGTTACCATTTCTGAGATTTTATATATGTGTATATATATATACATATCATATATATGCAAGTATATAATATATATATATTAAAGACTAAGATAAAAAAATTACATACTCGTTAAAGTGTTAAAATAATAATACACTGTTTTTGACTTATCTTTCTGTTTCTGTAATTCCATTCCGTGTACTATAATTATTATATATTACACATTTAAATATAACTGTATATAAATGAAAATATCCGTTTTGTGTAATCCTTATAGAAAATTTTACATTCCTTAAAATTTGAATCAGACGAAAAGTCAAGACGTCTGTAAGCTTTGAACGAGACTTAAAAAAGACCTATGTAAAAATTCGTATAAAATTTGAGAACTTGTACGAAAAGTTTACACAAAGGTACGGATACCGATTCATTAAACAACGAAATATTCGATGAGTATTAACTGTATTGTTAGAGTAGTGCGTAAGTCGAATTTTAGTACAGTCTTCCGCGAGAAGTGTCAATAATCAGAGTGCCTTCACGTCAGCGTCCGCGTTCCACGGGCAAATTGTCACTACCTAAAGTATGACGACAAAACTGTTCTCTTGTATATCGAACACAAATCAAGTGAACAAAGGACTTGTAGGTTTTTACGTCAGACTTGTCTAAAAAAATAAATTTGTTATTTGGTATAAAGCAAAAATAAAGAAACTCCAAACAAAGGAAGTACCGAAAGACAAAATAATGTTTAACGAAAGAGAATGATCTCATCGATCGGGACACAGAAACCATACGTAACAAGATTCTAGCCTAAATGGACTAAAATAAATGTTACACTATATTTCGAAACACAAAACATTGGGGAGGGGTGGTGGTAACAGAAGACAAAAGAATGATACAGATGACGACACTCCTTCTCACTTAGTGTCGGACTAAGTCAGTCTAAATCGTTGTACTTTTCTGTATAAGTTCAAACACAACACCCGTACAAATACATTTACAGAATGGACTTTCTCAGATTATATGGACGACGATTTTATTCTCGTACGAAACTTTTCTTCGTTACAAAATATCATCTTTTGTAATTGATCTTTTACCTTTTGTGACGAAATTAGAAGTCAATTATTTTGTAACCTTCTTTTTAAGGAAAGTATTTAAAGAGGATTTAAACGTAGAACTTTCTATAATCTTTGAAGAGGGTATGACATAGAACATCGTTCACTAGGTTTTTGTGTTTTCTAAATTTAAAGTCATCTCCAAACTAAGATCGGGGAATAATAGAATTAACGAAAAGGTCAATGTTCCTTCGTGTCCATCTTTTTATATATATTTAACCTCTAATAGTCAATGATAGTCTTTTATGATACGTAAAAGAATAACCTTTTCTGTCACTATGTAAAAATAAATATCGATTTTAACTAACTATTAAAGAATCCCATTAAATTAAAAATGGAATGGAGTCTTCCGAATCCATAAAATAACAATAATATACTTGAAACAAAATCGACTAGTAGAGACGGAGAAAAGACAGGTATCTTAAACCACCAGTTTGAAAATTCAGATTTTTTTTCGTTAATAGAATTCAGGTACCAAACAACTAAGTATGTCAAAGAGTTTTTCAATTAGTTAAAAAATGAACTAAGAAGACTCAGAGTACACAGTTGTCTGTGTGGTTAGAAGACCTTGATACGGAGAAAGGGATCTAAATTATATCCATTCAAATTCGGATAGTACGAAGGTATTCTCTCTACTATAAAAAAAAAAGGAAAAAGGATTTGGTATAAAAAGATTGACTTTCTTAAAAGACCCTTTTACTATGGGTAATTCTCAAAAATTTTAACCACATTATTGATATGAGACTATGACCAGAAATTCGGACTTAAAATGAACCGGTAAAAATGTCGACGAAACAGTCAAGACATATAATTCACCTCTACTCATGTTTAATTCTGTCAGTAAGGTGAGACATAAGAGAGATCAAAGGAATTCAAGACGAAGGTTTTGTCAAGAAAAGACTCGAGTAGAAACAACGTAATAGGACCGTTCACGTTGGTTGTCCTTGTTTAAGTCCGACGATCGTAACCAAAAAGTGGAGAAGTAACGTAGTGGTAGGAATATCCAAGACTAAATTTTGTTTTGTTTTGTTTTGTTTTGTTTTTGGAACGAAGTTTTTATGGATCGGAGTTTCGGTCACGACGTATAAAGTCAACGGACAATTCTCTGGAGGTAACTAGGTCATGATTGAAAGACATGGTATTAGCACTACCAACTCACCCTTTCTTTGTAAGGTTGGAGTCACAGAATTTTCTTAGTGCGGTAACAGAGTAAGTACTCTACATAAAAGGGGTCCGACTACCTCTAAGGTAACATTATGTGCTTCAGGTAAAATTATACGTAAAATTAATCGACACAGTCGCCTTTACATTCTCTCCTACCGTTTGTTTCACAATCGAGAAAATTTTTTAATTAAAAAAAAATAAACACTGACAAACAACAACGTACCCGAAAGAGATCAATACACGCGAAAGAGATCAACACACCCGAAAGAGATCAACGTCTCTCACCCCCGAAGAGAGATGGACGAGACACGTCCGAAAAGAAAGACCACCGAGGAGACACCTCGCACCCGAGATCTTACACCGGCGTCATCAACGTCGTGAACCAGAATCAAGGAGGTGGGACCGTACACCCTAGAAGGACCTAGTTTCTAGTTTGGACACAGGGGACGTAGCCGTCCACTTAAGAAATCGTGACACGGTGGACTCTTCGGGATCCGTTAGGTTATGACCTAAGCTCGTCTGGGATGTAGGTCTCGGACTTCAGGATTATATTTTCAGTGTACTTCTGAATGTCCCTTCCTCCGATATACTTCTACCCTCCGTCTCTAGTCACTACACAGATATTGGGTTTCGAGTCATTTCTGAAGACCTTTAGTAGGTTTCGATCCTCTCTTCGTTCCTTGTCTGAGAAGGAATCTCAAACCTAAAGACCCGGGGGCCTGACACTTTCTTATGTAAAGACAACAAAATTCGGTGGATCAAGTACCAGTGAACGACACTGTGGGCCTCCTTTGATAATGAGTGTCTTCTGAATTTAAGTTTTTTTACAATCTACATAGTCGGAGAGTATCTACCCTGTGACTTATATTGTGTTCAAGTTTTGTATGGAATAAAGGTATATCTATACTTATACTACTTCCTAAAAAATTTGTTCAAAGGAATAAAATCGGTATACACACTTCACTACCTGTATTATGAAAAACTAAGGAATAAAGAATCCATTCTCTTAATTCAATTTCATTAGGTTTCACGTCTCTTACTTTACCAACCTACCACAGTGACTGAGCTATGTGTACTCAAACCCACCTGAGGCCCTCAACCACTACCTGTCCCTCCGGACCGTACGACGCTAAGTACCCCAGTGTCTCAGTCTGTACTGACTCGTTGACTTGACTTAGGTTTCACTACCAGTTGGTCTGTATTTATTAGTTCAAGTACTTTCGTCCTTTTATAAATTCTTTTCTGTACTATAAAGGTAAAACTCTCCAGAAAACAAACAAAACTGTCTTGATTTCGTTCGTAAGACTTTCATTTGAGTCACTCATTCAAATGAAGACGGGCACAATAAGGTACAATAATAAAATTAACTCAGTAATCCTTCATTCCATACGGTGACACTTAATAGACACCATGTCTCTTGAGTCAAGTAAATTCTTAAAATCGTCTTATATTTATTGTTGTTGTTGTTGTTTTGGGTTAGTTTTGAACTGAAAACGGACAATCATCCAGTTTTGATAGTAAAACCCCTTTTTTAATATCTGTAGCAAAGAGTTTTTTACGTCTGTGTTATAGTATTCTACAGGTTTAAATTCAACCCTTTTATCGAAAACCCCTTTAGCGATATAAATAAATAAATAAAGGATAATCAAATCCAACTACGATGAATGGTGTCATCACCCTCGTGAACCTTTTACGTTAACATCTTGTCTTGTAAATGGTAATTACCGTCATGGGTCATGTGTGTGATTATTTAGTAGGTGGTATTAAGATTTACCGTGAAAGGTAGTTTATCTACAATTATTGTTCTTTATTCGCTTTTTTCCTATCACTACATCACTTCTTTTGAGGAAAATATTGAACAGATATCTATCCCGTCTTATTTTCCTACCACGTAGCTCCGAATCGGATCTGCTTCTCGTACGAATTTCTCCTACCTTCCCATGTTGTATAAACATTTGTCCTGACACAATTCTCCCTTTGAATGGACATGTTTTTCCAAACTGAGAACCTATGACCATTTATAAAAAATTCTAAAATTTTATTAATAGTTGTACCCCCTTCCGTTCATTAACACTCATTTATTTCCAAGAAGTATCAAGTTCGTCACCTGTGTAGTTTACAATATAACCACTTTGCTCCTTTAGTCAATCTCTTAAAATCCTGTACTGTTTCTTCTAAGTATTTCAGTTTCTACACTTAGTGCACATTTGCTTTGAGTCTTAGCTCTTCCCGACTGTCCATTGCGTCTCTCTGAGTGACGACTACCCTTCCTCATGGGATTACGAGAGGTGTGGTCATGGGTGAGACATCTGACCGACCGTAAGGGTAAAGTCCTACTGGACAACCGAAACCAAGAGTAGTCGAAGTGAATGGAAACCATTGAGAGAGAAGTCGAAGACAAGGATATCTTCCACGAGTCGACAAACCCGAACTAATCTGATTTAAAATCAATTGTCCTGTTCTAAATCCCCTTTAAACATATTCTTTAAAACCCTTAAAATTTTTCAGTAAAATATAAGTTTGGTAAAGACCTTCATAACTAGGGGTACTAAACGTAATAATTTGTATTTTTTATAACTATTATTGAGAAAATATGGATTTTAATACGAGAGAAACGAAATGCGAAGAATTAAAATCACACTGAGTTACATACAACTAGTCCCAAAAAATAAATGTATTTTATATTTACAAGAATTTACGTGAATTCTATGTATATAAGACTACTTAAATATACATAAATACTATAAACATGTATATATCTATTCACATAATTATGAATTCGATAGACTTATAAGTACACCGTTGGAAAAGTTCTCAGTTTACTGGAGCTTAGTCCTACATTAATTTATTCCTTAAGTCTTTCTAATTTTTCAACGAAGTTTCAACTATGTGAATTTGACCATGTATTTGAAAAAGTTTTATTAATACCTTCTCACTATGGTTTACCCATAAGACAGTTTAATTATTCTTACATTTTACATTCGTAGTTTATGCACCGGGTTATAAATGTCCCGTCTTTACCGAGTTAATGTAAAAAGAAGATAATTACCAATTCTTCTTGTCTACGAAACTCCAGACTTTTTGGATTTAAGTTTAAAGGTTGACGTATTAGGACCCCCTTACATGGATAGGAGTAGACTTATAAAGGAAGGGTCAAACTTTGCCACCTACAATAAATGGGTAACTCAGTAGAACTCACAATTTCCTCCACGACTAGTGTCTACAATCGAAGATTATCCGTGGGTCATTATGACCATTAATAGTTAAAGAATGTTTTTACTTGAGTGTTAATCCTTCCCATTTTACTTAGGACTCTTCTTCTTTAACGTCGAATTACATTCATTTGTCTAATTTTTTCTTTAGATCAACTAGACTCGAGTTCACACAACGAACATATCAAAAGTTCTGTGAAACTCAAAGTCGTCGAATTCAATTATTCGTGACGATCTTTGGTGTCTCCTCAGTTGTACTCCGATGTGGGTTGAGATCGGAGTAACAAGTTTTCCCCCTCAAGTCAAGTCAGCGAGTCAGCACAGACTGAGAAACGCTGGGGTACTTAACGTCGTGTGGTCCGGAGGGACAGGTAGTGGTTGAGGGCCTCAAGTGAGTCTGAGTACAGGTAGCTCAGGCACTACGGTAGGTCGGTAGAGTAAGAGACAGCAGGGGAAGAGGAGGGTGGGGGTTAGGGAAGTTCGTAGTGCCAGAAAAGGTTACACAGTTGAGAAGTGTACTACACCGGTTTCATGACCTCGAAGTCGAAATCGTATTAAGGGAGGTTTCTTTAGGGTCCCGACTAGAAGTTTTACCTGACCAACCTAGAGGAACGTCAGGTTACCTGAGAGTTCTGAGAAGAGGTCGTGGTGTCAAGTTTTCGTAGTTAAGAAGTCGTGAGTCGAAAGAAGTGTCAGGTTGAGAGGGTAGTTATGTACTGGTGACCTTTTTGGTATCGGAACTGATCTACCTGTTAACAACCGTTTCACTACAGAGACGAAAACTTGTACGATAGACCCAACCAGTATTGAAAAGAAGGTTCCTCATTCGTAGAAAATTAAAGTACTTGGCACTTGAAGGTCTACAAGTTCGACCAAAATCTTTTCCGTCTCCTTGGTCTCTAGTTTAACGGTTGTAGGCGACCTAGTACCTTTTTCGTTCTCTCAAGGTCTTTTTGTAGATAAAGACAAAATAACTGATACGGTTTCGGAAACTGACACACCTAGTGTTATTTGACACCTTTTAAGAATTTCTCTTACCGTATGATCTGGTGGACTGGACGGAGAACTCTTTGGATATACGTTCAGTCCTTCGTTGTCAATCTTGACCTGTACCTTGTTATCTAACCAAGGTTTATCCTTTTCCTCATACTGTTCCGACATATAACAGTGGGACGAATAAATTGAAGATACGTCTCGTGTAGTACTCTTTGCGACCTGACCTTCTTCGTGTTCGACCTTAGGTCTAACGGCCCTCTTTATAGTTATTGGAGTCTATACGTCTACTATGGTGGGAATACTGTCTTTCACTTCTCCTTTATTTTTCGGAGAACTACTTTCACTTTCACCTCTCACTTTTTCGAGGAATTTCGAGTTGTAAGTCTTTTACTTCTAGTACCGTAGACCAGGGTAGTGAAGTACCCTTCGTCTAACCCTTCGTCACCTTTGTCACAGTCTGAAATAAAACCCCCCAGGTTTTCCCCCTATTTGAGGGATTTTTATTTTAGTCTTCAAGTAAAAATCTTATCCGATAATTTTCGTGTCTTACGTTATTAATTCCTTCTTTGTCTCCAGTAGTCTTTGGTTGTAACTTTGGTGACTTAGGTGTTACACTCTCTCCCTGACTCTTGAGATGCGTTTACACACTTCCTCAAACAGTTACATCGTCATACGGGAGACACTCCAATTGGAACTCAGAAACGTGACCGGTAATTCTGTGGTCTACCGACAGGAGATTAGATTTGATTAAAACTTAGGGATGTCTAGTAACTTTACTCCTACACTCGCCCAAGTCCTTTGATCTACCCCACCATCTATTTCACCTCCAAATGATTGGTATGGTCAGAGGGACTCTGGCTTCTCTACGAGACCTACGGGTTTGAAGACCATGGGTTTGGTCCTCCTATGGTTCTTTTCTCCTTGTCGAACCAGTGAGTTATTGACCTTCCGTTCTGGTCCTGATGGTCTTACCTGAGTCCACAGGAAGACTTCAAAGTCCAGAGTGTGGGAACGACACACCCATCGTAGTTTCAAAGGAAACCCTAGTCCTATTTTTACCCCTGGAAATACCTGACAACCTCCATGTGACTTGTGTAGTCATAGTTCCGTGTATAAAACACAGTACATTATAAAATTTATAAAATGTTGATACGGAAAATTAGAATATCGTTGATACTTTCATTCGATAATAAGAATAAAATAACTATGATTTCGACTTCATCTTCTCTTTAATTCATTGAAAGGATTTAAACGTATACCACTTGCAAACGGGAACTGTCACTTATATATCGAACTCAAATGACCTACAGAGTGTGTGAGCATATACTCAAAGATTTTTCTCTTTTCGGATTTTGAGTCTTCCTCTATCCCTTTTCCCGTACACACACTCTCTCTAAAACCCAGATAGTTAATTACCTCCGGAGTCATCGGGGTAGGGAATGTAAAACTCTCATCGTCTGAACCCTCAACCGTGTCCTCTTTCTACCGACATATGTCCGTGGTCCTTCACGGACCCAAACTACAGTCTCATCTTTAGGATTAGGTAATCTTACAAGAACTTAAGTCAAGTGAGTCCGACATAGACGTCAGTCTCAGTGTCGGAGTTCACGTTTTATACTTTATGATGAAAGACTAGAACGGTCTTTGATTCAATTAGGGACGTCTGTGTTTCTCTAACCTTCCGTGACCGAAACGTTATGTGGAGACGTCGATACGTGGACTTCTGGGTACTGAACGATACCAAGGATAACACAAGTGTCGTTAACTAAGGTGAAAGAGTACTCGACAGACTGAGTCACTTTCAGACCTTTTTATGGGATCACTCTGTCTAAAGTTTAATTGTAAGAGAGAGGACCTTCCCTCACCGTCTCTTCTCTGTCGTGGGACAATAAGGGGATTTACTGTTGAGTTGAATTTGGGATGTCAATTCTTTGTCTTACTAAACCACACTATACTTACGTACCAACCTTCCCCTCCTCCTGTCTTCCCATCCTCTCTTTGAAGAATATCTTCTGATCCTAAATTGCGAACAATACGTAAGTTTCCTAACAGTAATTATCTATGTACAAATTCTCTCAGTGTATAGTGAAGTAATATTCATTTTTTCATATAATTTTTTTTTTTGAAAAGACTCGTACTCTCTCCTTTAGGAGAAAGAAATCACCAAAAGTTCAAATTTAGGATGAAGAAACTATATCTTTTCAAAGTTCATAATCTACTTCTAATTTACCGGAAAATCAAGGAGTTTACGGGTTCAGTGTAATGATACTAATCTTCGGTCCAAAATCGGTGGTAAAAGTCATAAGAAAGACATAATAAAAGACATGAAGAGACACATGAACTTTACATAGTACTTCTCAGAGAAAACATAAAGTAACCGGTCTATCCAACTTTGAACTGGGAATTTATGGTTCTGTTAAACTAAAAATATAATAAAACTAAATTATTAAAACTATTGAGGGTAATACAACCTTTTCTACAAACAAATAAAAATTTGTTGAACAAAAAGACTCAAGATCAGAGGACGAAAATTTTACTTTTTTTCTTTGTCGTAAATGTAATTAAAGTATTAGAGTATTACCAATTATCTGGTTCATTTACTTTATGGTTTGTTTTAAATAGTGAATATTATCCGTATCTTAAATATGATGAACATTAAAAGAGTAGTTACATGTGAAAGTCTTTTATAATTACTTTTCCAGTATATCCTTAAAAAACCACTGTATTATTTCCGTAAGATTTTCCATTATTCATCACACACCTAAGGGACTTCCGAAACCCAAAGTGGACGAGGGGAGAAACCAGAATTACTACTCCAAAACACTCATAGTTCTCCCCATGAGTTTATTTAGTCCTTTTTTTCAGTGAAATAACTAAGTCATTGTTATTTATATATGAAACAACTAATACACCGAAACATTATTATGTAAACCTGTAGTCGATCTAATATAAACGAGTGTTTTAACACTACTATGGTAAATCAACCAATAGTAAAACAGTAGTAGTAGAGTATTTTTATTCTTCGGGTAAAAGAAAGAGAGTGACGTCGAAGGAAATACTGAGATCTTAACAGTAGAAAGTAAATAAGGACTTTTTTCGTTACAGGTGTTAAATGGTTCACAGTTCATTATATTCCTGACTCTCTGTTATAATATGTTACATCTGTTACAGGGAGAAGTTTCTCGACAACTTTCTAACTATCCTTCTATCCATGTTTATTATTCCATCAAGGATGAGTGTGACAATACTTGATTCTGACCACTTCGTCTTTCCCATTTCACGGTACTCCTGTGTTTCTTTTATCATCTACTCTTTCTTAAGGATCTCATGCACAGAAACGTTGACTTTTAATTGGTCTTATTTTCCTGTCTCCCATAGACTACCCCTCTTTCACAACAAGATTTGTCTCATATACGATGACAAACTCTCATTTTGATTCATACTCCGTAGGTCCTAGATTTTCGTAATATCCTAATATTTTACCTACATTTATCTAGACAGTGTCTTATAGGGGTATATGTTAATGTAGATATTATAGTCCTCTAATAGTATAGTACCCTTGACTTCCGTTTTCGTGAAGTGCTTCATCTTTACCCAGTCGTTATAGTTTACGTATGTTTACAATCTCATTCCATTCCAGTGAACTTACAAGGTACTCAAAACATTGGTTCTCTAGGTGACATTAGAACATGTATATCAAAACCACTTTACTGAACCTTTCTTAGATGTGACGTCACCTAACACTCTCCACTCCTTTACCTCTGTAGTTAACTTTACTTTTACAAGTGATTGTAAACGGATACTCTCCCTCAGGTGTCAATCTCTTTATTGAGTATCGACATACTCCTGACTACAAGTTCCTTCCTTGAACCTTAAAAAGTACTTTTACCCTACGATCACCAACATTGTCCTGTTTTTCCTAATTTTCTTCGTTCTCTCCCTCGTTCTTCGGAGATTAACACCCTCCCTTTCTTTTCGTCCCGAGTGACCTCTTAAGTGTTTTCTTTAACATGGAGAAGGACGTAATATGGATCAAAATAAAGAACGAAAATGAAGTCTAGACGTTTCCGACCCTGTGTTTCTACCTATCAAAATATTTTCATAATTTTTGTCAGAACCATAAATAAAGACTATATAATCAGTAGAACCTTTGTAAAATTCACGATAGAAAATTTGTAAAAACATTGTATACTATACGATAACAAGAAAGGAGAAAGGACTATGAGATTTTAAGAAAGTTAACAAAATACTAAAAGAAATATACACTTCTGAAAAGGAATTGGAATATATCCGAACCAGACAATAGACTTTTTTTTTACAAAAAGTCCATGTATTAATGACAACTCTCAGGAAAGTCGTGAACTTTTTACAACACCATGAAGGAGTACCCGAGGAACTAAAGACTACTCTTTATACGACGATAAACTTAACCTCGCGGGGGTATATATTTCACAATAAAAAGAGACTAACGAAAGTTTTACAAAACACAACAGAAAACAAAAGTCTTCAAACTAATTCTACACAGAACCAAACCTAAAGAAACTCAAATAGGAGAATTTCAAACGTGTCGGAGAACTGACACAACTAAAGACAGAAAGTTGTGTAAACCCTCTAAAAGTCGACATTAAAGAGGCATACGAGAAAGTCGGGATGTAATAAAGCGGAGAGGAAGATACTAGGACCGAGACTACGAAACAACGACAAAAACAAAAGATCAAATAAAAGATATCTAACAAGTCTAATCCCTTTATATTGACTAGACAGGAGTTTAAGTGTTTAAACTAAGGGACAGTAGAGGTAAAATTATGACTCAGTCCTGAACAACACGTTCTGGGAGGAAAGACCACGAGGCACACGGGACCGAAACGTTACAGTGTTTCGTCCACCTTACGTCCTCGGAGTCCAGATAATGTCTTCCCCTCGAGAAGGTGACCAGGAAATAAAAATCACACTGTATACCCAGTTTCTAGGAGGAACGACCAAATTACCCCTATTAGAACACAACAACCCTCCTAAAAGGAACCCATGACCGTTCCTTACTCGAATGGACCGGGTCGAAGTCAAAGAGTTAGTCTCCAGTCCTTCGTACCTGAACCTAAAAGAAGAAGACAACCTACTTTAAAACATTCTCAATACGGCGACATAACAAGAGGGTGAGGACCCGAAAGTTTATTTAGAGGGAAGAAGAATGATGTAAAGTCTCAGTAGGTAACAAGTAGATAATTCAATAATTATGTAAAATGTCAATATAAATCTCGTATCTTCGATCGTCTCTACTAAGATGTGGTGAAATATATCTTCTGTTTTTCAGGCAACCAAGATTAGATTTGATCACCAAGAATTTAACTAAAATGGGGACTACCGTCAATTGTTACAGATCTCTGTTAGAAAGTCAAGTCAAGTCAAGTCAAGTCAAGTCAGTGAGTCAGTACAGACTGAGAAACACTGGAGTACCTGACGTGGTGTGGTTAGAAGGGACAGGTAGTGGTTGAGTTTGAGTACAGGTAGTTCAGCCACTACGGTAGGTTGGTAGAATAGAAGACAGCAGGGAAAGAGGAAGGTGGAAGTTAGAAAGGGTCGTAATCCTAGAAAAATTTACTCAGTCAAGAAGGGTAGTTCACCGGTTTTATAACCTGAAAATCGAAGTCGTAGACAGGAAGGTTACTTATAAGTCCTGACTAAAGGAAATCTTACCTGACCAACCTAGAGGAACGTCAGGTTCCCTGAGAGTTCTCAGAAGAGGTTGTGGTGTCAAGTTTTCGTAGTCAAGAAGTCACGAGTCGAAAGAAATATCAGGTTGAGAGTGTAGGTGTGTACTAATGACTATTTAGAATCAACAGTTTTATTCCTACTTAGGAAGGACATACATTACTCATCTCGGGAGTCTACGACGATTTGTGTCATGTTACGTTCTTGTGAGAAGGTGTCGTTCATTGATACATCAGGTTCACAGTCATCACGGTTCTAACCCTATAGAACTGAATTTATCAGAGGAAATAATTGTAGTTTGTCTAATCGATGAAAATTTTACAAAATCTTAACCTGTAAACATAATAAAGAAAAAAAGGAAAGAAGTGGTATCTTGGTGACTAGGACGCCGTCTGGAATTCGAAATATTGTACGTTTCTTGGAAAGGTTTTTATACGAACTCCTAAAAATTAAAACTTAAAACTTTTTATGGTACAAGAAATTAAACTGTACCTCTTTTATCAATAAAGTAGTGTACTGGACAGATGTAATGTGTAATGTGAATCAGTTCTTGTAAAAATTTTTCGATGATTGTAGACAGGGAGGGTAATGTAGAGTGTGTTAATAGAGGTGTTTTCACCAGACCCCGAGACCCGAAGTAAACGTACAGAAAGGAAACATACGATTTATATTAAACCGTACGAGAAATTGTAAATAATAGGACCATAGCAAACTACAAGATTAAATGAGAGATACAGTCGTAAATTAAATGATGATTAGAAAGTTCACAACTCATTTCTAGGATCTTTGGAACGAAGAAATTTGTGACGATCTCTAAACCCTTGAGGGTCTTAGTTTCTTCCTCAACCACTCCGTCGAATAATGACTTGGCACTCGAGACCTAGATAACTCAATGACGGTCTTTTACAAACGTGAGACATCAGTGTCCGAAATAGGAAAGTAGTTACTCTGGATTTCGTCTGATGGACTTATACCAATTACGAAGGACTACTAGAAGTAGGAGCCTTGACTCCTTAGGAACAGTTAGCGTGATTTCGAGACGGGAAATTTTCACCACACGACCCCGGTTATTTCGTCCGTCCATAACGAGGACTTATTTGTCGAGTAGTTTTCAGACTCTTGTCTTCCAAATCTTACATAGTTTCGTTAACCGTGTCAACAAGTGATCAATTAATCCTTGTGTTTCCGTGAAAGAAGTTCGACCGGTCTGGTCCCCCGGTAGACACACTGTCGTAACGGAGAGACTACTGTACATGTTTGTCTCGAATCGGTCTCGAGAGCCCCCTTCCGAATGACTGGAAGTAGGAAATTTTATGTATAGTTCGTATACCTGCTCTACTTTTTTACCTTATATTAGTATTTTACTCGGGGTAAAAATCACAAATCGGAAAACTTCTTAAAGGACCCCTGAATACAGGATAAATACAATGAAAACTATTAACAAAATAAAGTGACGATGTATAAAATCATTATCAACATTAATAAGGGTCAGACACCTCCAGTCCTATGAAGATTACGTCATTGTGTATTACATAATATTAAAAAAAATAAAAAAAAAATTCAAAAGACGGAGGAGGTCATACGTATTTCATCTTTACACAGATAAAACAAATTAAAATACAGGGAAGATGGATCTTGTTGGGTCTTACATCATCGCGTTACCCTATTATAACTTTTAAAAATCAAAACTTTTATTACAAAGACCAAATGAGACTGAAGACTTTTGATACATTTGTACGTATAATCATAGACTTTTTCGAAACACATTAATATAAAAAACAAAAAATAGTAGGAATATGAATTTAAACCCCTATTTCACTAAGTTCATTGGAAGATATGATAGGACTATACTTGTAAACTTATAATGAAGAGAAAGAATTAATATAGGAGGAGAAGATAATAGATTTAACGGTACTATTATTTGTGGTATACAAATTTTGTCTTTCTACGGTACTCCAGTTCCTTTAACCACGTTAAAGAACAATCGTCCAGTTCTTGACTATTACTTATCCAAAGTAAGGACCCTGCTGAATATGGAGTAGTCATGTAACAGTTCTCTGTCTTTCCTGATTATCTGTACGTGGTACAAGATAAAAAGATCATTTCATACGAAAACCCCCCTCTTCATCTGACACACACACACACACAGTTATTTTAAGGACTAATGTCTGAATTCATAAACGTACAGTTCATAAGTATACATTAATATCTCAATACAGACATGAACACATAGATAAATTGGTTGTCTGTCACTTAAAACGACGGGTCCCGGTATAGACTAGAGAATAATGTCAGTGACGAGTTCACGTGATCCAGATTTACGTGTATTTCGTACTTTTCTATTGTTATACCCACTATGAATTACTTATGAATGACTTACTTTTTGAGAGTAAGTAGTTTTTCTCTCATTTATACTCTACTGTTTCCATATATATCTATATATATACTCTTAGGGTCTGGTGGACTGGACGGAGAACTCTTTGGATATACGTCCAGTCCTTCGCTGTCAATCTTGATCTGTTCCTTTTTGTCTGACCAAGGTTTATCCTTTTCCTCATGCAGTTCCGACATATAACAGTGGGATGAATAAATTGAATATACGTCTCATGTAGTACTCTTTGCGACCCGACCTCCTTCGTGTTCGACCTTAGTTCTAACGGTCTTCTTTATAGTCATTGGAGTCTATACGTCTACTGTGGTGGGAATGCCGTCTTTTACTTCTCCTCGATTTTTCGGAGAACTACTTTCACTTTCTCCTCTCACTTTTTCAACCGAATTTCGAGTTGTAAGTCTTTTGTTTCTAGTACCGTAGACCAGATTAGTGAAGTACCCTTTATCTACCCCCTTTGTCACCTTTGTCACAGTCTGATAAAAAAAACCCGAGGTTTTAGTGACGTCTACCACTAACGTCGGTACTTTAATTTTCTGAGAATGAGGAACCTTCTTTTCAATACTGGTTGGATCTATCGTGTAAGTTTTCGTCTCTATAATGAAACGGTTGTTTCCAGGTAGATCAGTTCCGATACCAAAAAAGTCACCAGTACATACCTACATTCTCAACCTGACACTTCTTTCGACTCGTGACTTCTTAACTACGAAAACTTAACACCACAACCTCTTCTGAGAACTCTCAGGGAACCTGACGTTCCTCTAGGTTGGTCAGGTAAGATTTCCTTTAGTCAGGACCCACAAGTAACTTTCCTGTCTACGACTTCGACTTTGAGGTCATGAAACCGGTGGAGTACGTTTCTCAACTGAGTAACCTTTTCTGGCACTACGACCCTCCCTAACCCCCGTCCTCCTCTTCCCCTGTTGTCTCCTACTCAACCGACCTACCGTAGTGGCTGAGTTACCTGTACTCAAACTCACTTGAGACCCTCAACCACTACCTGTCCCTCCGGACCACACGACACTAAGTACCCTAGTGTTTCTCAGTCTGTACTGACTCACTAACTTAACTTGACTTGACTATATATATATATGTGTGTGTGTGTGTATCGGTAAAAAAAAATTGGTTTATCTTAAGATAAGACATGGATCATTCTTTTTGTTTCACCCGAAAGGTATTTATTTCATATAATACGTTTGAAATTTAGTTAGAAAAATTAATATTGAGAATAATAGAAAACAGGAAGCCTTAAATAAAGAAGGAAAGACTTAGTGAATTCTTGTACCGAGTATAGGAAAGAAAACAGTAATTGGAATACCACCTCTCTAGACTGTTTTACACCAGGTGACCTCTTCCCTTACCGTTTGGTGAAGTCATAAGAATGGAACTCTTGGGGTACTTGTCATACTTTTCCGTTTTAATATCCTATGACTTTCTCTTTGAGTGGTCCAGTGATCCACGGGTTATACGATGACCTCTCGTCACCTCTTTATTAAGGTCTTTCTTACTTCCCTACCTCAGTTTCGTTTTTGTTGTGGGTCAACTCCTACACTAACCACTACCTTCATTTCAGACTACGACATTTGTCGTTATAACGTATTCTTGGACCTTACAATCCAGGTACTTAGTTCCGTTTAACCTTCACCAGTTTGTCCTCTACCGTTCTCACTTACAGTTGTAACATCCTTAGTTGTTTAATTTAACCTGACTTTACCCTCTTAAATTGAGTCTACTGGTAATATAGATCATGACACCCGTCCTTAGGGAATCTTCTGTACCTCATCGGTAGTACCAGTTGTTTTCTCAGGCTTTACGTCATGAACCTACGTTAGATTCTTGCTGTATTACTAGAGACAATCAAAGGTTGCGTTTGGTCAGTTATAGTGTAATTAGGTTCAGATACGGGGTTGGTCATTACGACTTCTTCGACTTTAACTTGTCAAGATACTTCTACATGTTGTGGAAGATCTTGATTGTGGGTTCTTTTATACAGGAAAAGAAATATCCCCTGACCTTACGTTTTCATTCTTCAGTTCACTATGGACCTCATTGTCCGTTTAAACCGGAACCTCATGTCTTACTTCGTCCCTTTCCGATTATCTCAAAACGGTTCTCTTGCGTGACCAGTATCGTTTGTGGGAGAAGGTTGTTGTGTTCTCTACTGAGATGTGTACCTGTAGTGGTCTACCAGTTATGGCTTTAGTGTAACTAATATAAGGAACTTCGGTTTCTACCTCTTCGAGATATGTCAGTCGTTTTTGTTCTGACCCTCGACTGACACCGAGTCTAACACTTGAGGAATAACGGTTTACGTCTGAAATGATCTTCTTTGATCCCTGTGGGTGATCTAGTAAGTCAATACTGGATTTAGTTTAGGAAATGTTAATATGTCGACTTCACTCTTTACATAAATTCCCTGATCTAGACTATCTGTCTCACGGACTTCTTGTTACCTACCTCCAAGCTCTGTAACATGTCTTCCGTCTTTAGCTCTGGTGGTGGTTCCTTTTCTTACATCTTTCCGTTTTACTGACAGACTCCTCCGGAATGTTTATCGACACTTATTTTCTCTTCACTTTTAGCTTGCTCTTTTCCTTACTATGTGGGTAAACTTATGTCTTAAGGTTTCTTATCGTTCCTTTCTATTCTTTCTGAAGGAGTCACTAGTTCCGTTTCTTCATCTCCTTTTGTTATCTTACCCTTTCTGATCTCTAGAGAAGTTCTTTTGAACTCTATGGTTTCCTTGTAAAGTACGTGTCTACCCGAGTTATTTCCTGTCTTTACTATACCTGGACTGTCTTCGTCTTCTATTATTTTCCACCGTTCTTATGTGTCTTCTTGACATGTTTTTTCTAGAAGTGTTGTGTCTATTAGTACTACCACACTAGTGGTTGGATCCGGTCTGTAGGACCTTACGTTTCAGTTCACCCGGAACCTTCGTAGTGATACTTGTTTCGATCACCTCTACTACTTTAAGTTCAACTCGATAAACTTTAGATTTGCTACTACGACACTTTCACGACGTGAGTTATACGGTCGTTTAGACCTTTTGAGGTGTCACCGGTGTCCTGACCTTTTCCAGTCAAAAGTAAGGTTAGGGTTTCTTTCCGTTATAGTTTCTTACGAGTTTGGTGACGTGTCAAAGTGACTATAGTGTGTGATTATTTCATTACGAGTTTTAACAGGTTCGGTCCGATGTTGTCATGAACTTGGCACTTGAAGGTCTACAAGTTCGACCAAAATCTTTTCCGTCTCCTTGGTCTCTAGTTTAACCTTTGTAGACAACCTAGTGTCTTTTTCGTTCTCTCAAGGTCTTTTTATAGATGAAGACGAAATGACTGATACGGTTTCAGAAACTGAAACACCTGGTGTTGTTTGACACCTTTTAAGAATTTCTCTTACCGTATGGTCTGGTGGACTGGACGGAGAACTCTTTGTATTCACGTCCAGTCCTTCGTTGTCAATCTTGACCTGTACCTTGTTGTCTGACCAATGTTTATCCTTTTCCTCATGTAGTTCCGACATATAACAGTGAGACAGATAAATTGAATATACGTCTCGTGTAGTACTCTTTGCGACCTGACCTACTTCGTGTTCGACCTTAGTTCCAACGACCCTCTTTATAGTTATTGGAGTCTATACGTCTACTGTGGTGGGAATACCGTCTTTCACTTCTTCTTGATTTCTTGGAGAACTACTTTCACTTTTTCCTCTCACTTTTTCAACCGAATTTCGAGTTGGAAGTCTTTTGATTCTAGTGCCGTAGACCAGGGTAGTGAAGTACCGTTTATCTACCCCTTTGCCAGCTTTGTCACTGTCTGAAATAAAACCCGCCGAGGTTTTAGTGACGTCTACCACTGACGTCGGTACTTTAATTTTCTACGAAAGAGGAACCTTCTTTTCAATACTGGTTGGTTCTGTCTTATAGTTTTTCGTCTCTGTAATGAAACGATTGTTTCCAGCAGACCAGTTTCGATAACAAAAAGGACACCAGTCTATACCTACACTCTAAACCTGATATTTCTTTCGACTCCCGGTTTCTTAACTACGAAAACTTGACACCACAACCTCTTCTGAGAACTCTCAGGGAACCTGACGTTCCTCTAGGTTGGTCAGGTAAAATTTCATGTAGTCAGGACTTATAAGTAACCTTCCTGACTACGACTTCGACTTTGAGGTTATGAAGCCGGTGGACTACGCTTCTCGACTGAGTAAATATTTCTGGGACTACGACCCCTTCTAACTTCCACCATCCTTTTCCCCTGCTGTCTCCTACTCTACCAACCTACCGTGGTGGATATGTTACCTGTACTAAAACTCATTCGAGACCCTCAACCACTACCTCTCCCTCGGGACCGTGCGACGTCAGGTACCCCAACGTTTCTCAGTCCGTACTGACTCACTGACTTGACTTGACTTCCGGATAGTCTTGTTGTCTAAGGTATTTCCATATTAAAGTGAACAAAATTGGTACGGAATACATTTATATACTTATTTAACGAAAGGAGAAATTAAGAGATTGAAGATTTTGTGAGAGAGAGAAAGGAAGGAAAAAAAAAAGGAGTAGAAAAGTGATTTTTCAGGTTGAAGTGGGAACTATACGATCTTTCTGTATGTCTTGAGTTTTTTTCAGGAATATGACTGTCATTCTTCGATGACCCCTTTTTTCTACGTCTGATTTTAGTCGATTCCTTTTTTCGTGTACCAGTTTCGGGTTCTCTTTTTTCCTTGTTCGAAGGACGACATAGTACCCTCAATGTGTCTTTGTGTGAGTTAAGAGGGTTGTTATAACTTGTTGTGTACGTTTAACAACAGTTAGTTTCTTCCAATTGGTTCGGAATGACAGGTCCCAATAAAAAATAACCCACACCCCGTATATAGGTCCCGAGGGGAGTACCGAGTCAGCCATTTCCTAGACGGACGTCACGTCCTCTGGACCCAAACTAAGGACCCAGTCCTTCTAGGGGACCTCTTCATTTACCGTCAGGTGAGGTCATAAGAACGGACCTTTTAGGGTACCTGTCTCCTCGGACCGTCCGATGTCAGGTACCTCAGTGTTCTCAGTCTGTGTTCAATCGCTGATCTGGTCGTGATGGTATAAAACTTCGTGGTAGTATACTGACTCAAATCGAGAGTCCAAGATTTGTAGGGTATAATTTGGGGTCTCTTTTCTGACCGTAAGTGGCATTTAGTGCAACACACCATTTAAATAAACCAGTTTGACTATCTCGTACCGGGTTTCGGGGTCCGTATGGTTTTTTTTTCCATGAGAAACATTTATGAAGTACCAGGTTCCGAAGTTCGTCCACTTTTGAGATAGTACGTCTTATAAAGTTCCTGAGTCTCGTTAGAGGGTCTCACCCAACTTCCAGTTGGGAACTTCCATTCATAAAGGAACTTTATGCGTTCAAAATTCGTTAGGTCTTTACCACTTACATCTAGGAAAAGATACATTGACAGTGTCTCACTTTATGGGTCACAGATGATTAAAATTCCATCCTCGAGTTATTTAACAATGTGTACTATCTTGATATGTTAGTGGTAGGTCTAGTTCTATGTCAAGTAAAAAATGAAAATTGATAGATATAGGATGTGTTCAAAAAAATTGGTGAGACTGTTACAATCATAAAATTATGATATCTGAATATCCAATCAATTTAAACAGATAATGAAAAGATGAAGACAAAAAGATAAAAAGAGTCGGTACTTTAAGAAATGTCAAGGGTACATGGGTGTAAATAGGGGATATAATGTGAAGAAGTATTTATTCAGTTATTAATGAGAGAGGAACAAAGACCTATATCTCGTAGGTCAATCTCTAATAAAAAAGGGTAAACCGATCCATACCGATACTCTACTTGCAGTCTGAAGTACCCTTTAATCTGTTTCACTAGAAGTTTTACTTACCTGATTGAGAATTGAGTTTACGTGTGTGTATATGTATGTTATTAAAAGGGAACTGAATCAAAGTAAAAGAAAGAGTTTAAGATTTTATACTTATTCGATCATTGGATCTATAAAGATCCATCTACTTCCGTTACGAAGTCTCTTAATGTTTCGTTGTTCAACCTTTCTTGGGTTCAAGGGGGTCGACAAGATGGTCGAATCAGACCGGTACTATAATACCCTTTCTTTTTATTTGAAAATAGTTTCAATTCAGTAACACAAAAGTCCCAAAAATTTACAAAATTCGAAAGTTTCTAGTGTTATTTATCGTAGTACATTGTTAAAAGTTCCTAATAAATCTTAATCGACGGTCGATTAATAAATCTTCACGTGACCGACGCTCCCTGGAACGTCTTCACGCCGTCTCTCCTCGATGGGGTGTAGACTCCGGTCCCCACCACCGGCCGTCCTCGATGGGGTACAGGTTCCTGACGTACCCGTGCCCTCCCGACTCTCCTCGGTGAAGTGCAAGTTCCAGTCTCCCCGTCGTCACTCCTCTGTGAGGAGCAGGTTCCATTCCTCGTCACCGACGCGAAACGACCTCGTCGACACTTCTCTATGGGGTGCAGGTTCCGTTTTCTTTGGGTTCATTCTACTATTCACAACCCTCTCCCGTAGTCTCTGTCTATGTGACTTTGGTATTAGTGTCTTTTGATCAGTTAGACTAGTTTACCTGGTGTCGGTCCAGATTGTGTTACTTTGATTCGGTACAAGATACCCCGGTGTGTTCAACCCGCCCAGTAACACCTCTCCAGACTGTCTTACACCTCTTCCCTTCCCATTTGGTGTAATCATAAGAACGGAACTCTTGGGGTACTTGTCATACTTTTCCGTTTTGCTACGTTATAATTTTCTTTTGAGGGGTCCAGCCATCCACGGGTTATACGATGACCTCTCGTCACCTCTTTATTGAAGTCTTTCTTACTTCCCTACCTCGGTTTCGTTTTTGTCATGGGTCAACACCTACACTGACCACTGTCTTCGTTCCAGACTACGACATTTCTCGTTATAATGTATCCTTGAACCTTACAGTCCAGGTACTTAGTTCCGTTTAACCTTCACCAGTGTGTCCTCTACTGTTCTCACTTACAACTGTAAGACCCTTAGTCGCTTGATTTTACCTGACCTTACCCCTTTAAATTGAGTCTACTGGTAATATAGATGATGGCACCCGTCCTTTGGGCATCTTCTGTACCTCATCGGTAGTACCAGTTGTTTTCTCAGACTTTACGTCCTGAACCTACGTTAGAGTTTTTACTGTCTTACTAGAGACAAGTAAAGGTTCCGTTAGGTAAGTTATAGTGTCATTAGGTTCAGATACGGGGTTGGTCATTACGACTTCTTCGACTTCAAGTTACTAAGATACTTCTGGATGTTCTGGAAAATCTTGATTGTGGGTTTTCTCTACAGGAAAAGTAAGATCCCCTGACCTTACGTTTTCATCCTTCAGTTCTTTGTGGACCTCATTGTCTGTTTAAACCGGAACCTTATGCCTTACTTCGTCCCGTTTCCGATTATCTCAAAACGGTTCCCTTGTGTGACCAGTATCGTTTGTGGGAGAAGGTTGTTGTGTTCTCTTCTGAGATGTATACCTGTAGTGGCCTACCCGTTGTGACTTTAGTCTGACTAATATAATAAACGTCGGTTTCTACCTCTTCGAGATATGTCAGTCGGTTTTGTTCTGACCCTCGACTTTCACCGAGTCTAGTACTTGAGGAATAACGGTTTAAGTCTGACTTTAACTTCTTTTATCCCTTTTGGCGATCTTGTAAGTCCATACTGGATTTAGTTTAGGGAATACTGATATATCACCTTCACTCTTTATCTAAATTCCCTGATCTGGACTATCTATTCTCACGTCCTACTTGATACCTTACTTCAAGCACTGTAACATGTCCTCTGTCCCTAGTTCTGTAGAGGTACCTTTTCTTTACGTTTTTTCGTTTTACCGACAGACACCTCCGGAATGTTTATCGGCACTTTTCTTCTCTTCTTTTTCGTTTCCTTTTTTCCTTTCTATATTCGTAGACTTACTTCTCAAGGTTTCTTATCGTTCTTCTCTATTCTTTCTGAAGGAGTCTCTAGTTACGTTTCTTTATCTCCTTTTGTTATTTTACCCTTTCTGATCTCTAGAGAAATTCTTTTAATCTCTATGGTTCCCTTGTAAAGTACGTTTCTACCCGAGCTATTTCCTGTCTTTACCAGACCTGGATTGTCTTCGTCTTCTATAATTCTTCTCCACCGTTCTTATGTGTCTTCTTGACATGTTTTTTCTAGAAGTACTTGTTCTGTTAGTGCTACCACACTAGTGAGTGGATCTCGGTCTTTGGAACCTTACACTTCAGTTCACCCGGAATCCTTCGTAGTGATACTTGTTTCGATCACCTCCACTACCTTAAGGTCAACTCGATAAAGTTTAGGACCTTCTACTACAACACTTTAACAATGTGAGTTATACGGTCGTTTAAACCTTTTGAGTCGTCACCGGTGTTCTGACCTTTTCCAGTCAAAAATAAGGTTAGGGTTTCTTTCCGTTACGGTTTCTTACGAGTTTGATGGCGTGTTGACGTGAGTGAGTGTGTGATCATTTCATTACGAGTTTTAAGAGGTTCGGTCCGAAGTCGTTATGCACTTGGTACTTGAAGGTCTACAAGTTCGACCAAAATCTTTTACGTCTCCTTGGTCTCTAGTTTAACGGTTGAAGACGACCTAGTACCTTTTTCGTTCTCTCAAGGTCTTTTTGTAGATAAAGACGAAATAACTGATACGGTTTCGGAAACTGACACACCTGGTGCTATTTGATGCCTTTTAAGACTTTCTCTACCCTTATGGTCTGGTGGAGTGAACCGAAAACTCTTTGGACATACGTCAAGTACTTCGTTGTCAATCTTGACCTGTACCTTGTTGTCTGACTAAGGTTTATCCTTTTCCTCATGTAGTTCCGACATATAACAGTGAGACGAATAAATTGAATATACGTCTCATGTAGTACTCTTTACGACCCGACCTTCTTCGTGTTCGACCTTAGTTCTAACGGTCCTCTTTATAGATAGTGGAGTTTATACGTCTACTGTGGTGGGAATACCGTCTTTCACCTCTCCTTGATTTTTCGGAGAACTACTTTCATTTTCTCCTCTCGCTTTTTCAACCGAATTTCGAGTTGTAAGTCTTTTGCTTCTAGTACCATAGGCCAGGGTAGTGAAGTACCCTTTATCTACCCTTTCGTCACCTTTGTCACAGTCTGAAATAAAAACCCCGGAGGTTTTAGTGCGTCTACCACTAACGTCGGTACTTTAATTTTCTGTAAAAGAGGAACCTTTCTTTCACTACTGGTTGCATCTATCGTATAAGTTTTCGTCTCTGTAATAAAATGTTGTTTACAGGTAGATCAGCTTACATACCAAAAAGGTCACCAGTACATACCTACGTTCTCAACCTGACATTTCTTTCGACTCACGGTTTTTTAACTACGAAAACTTGACACCACAACTTCTAAGAACTCTCAGGGAACCTGACGTTCCTCTAGGTTGGTCAGGTAAGATTTCCTTTAGTCAGGATCCACAAGTAACCTTCCTGACTACGATTTCGACTTTGAGGTTATGAAACCGGTGTAGTACGTTTCTCAACTGAGTAACCTTTTCTGGCACTACGACCCTCCCTAACACCCGTCCTCCTCTTTCCCTGTTGTCTCCTTCTCTACCGACCTACCGTAGTGGTTGAGCTACCTGTACTCAAACTCACTTGAGACCCTCAACCACTACCTGTCCCTCCGGACCGCACGACGATAAGTACCCCAGTGTTTGTCAGCCTGTGATGATTTATTGACTTGACTTGAAGTGACTAAATTTTAATCTGTATAATCCAAGACAACGTCAACATTCGATTAAAACTTAACGAATAATATGTGTCTATATGAGAACTATATCGTCGGAAAATGTAAAAGTTACTGATCAAACTCTTTGGATGAGGAGGTAAACCAGGTAATCCATCTTAGAAGAAAGAAAGAAAAAAGAAAAAAAGGGGTTTTCCATCTGAAAAATTTTGACTTTTTAAAGGGTATAAAAGGGTGATTTTTCTATTACTATCTAAAATTTAATGTCTCTAACTCATAAGAGGATTAGTCAGCACACAAAATCAAAAAACCCAAAAAAACTGTACATTATAACTACTACAATGGAGGGTTTAGAGGAACTGTGGGATACTTCACAACATCTTGGGACCGGTCTGTCCGGGAAGAGTCTAAGGAGTTCAGACCGGTCACAAACTGAATGTAACGACTCATTTATATAATTTACTTACTTATTTTCTACTTATTTCGAAAAACACGGATGGAATAGTAGAAACCGACGAAAACCATAGTCTCATTATAACTATTCAACTCTATATCAGAGAGAAGATAAAAGATCTTTTTTAACACCCTTTGACCATGATTAATTAGAAATTTACAGACCATCTAAAGAGGTCAGACCTCTATATAATCAGTTCTCGAAAAATTAATACTAACTTAAAGAAATTAGTAATAGTATGGCACGTCTAATACATAAAGTAAAGTAGACTGAATCAAACATCAAAAGTTCCTTGATCAGTAATAAAAAGCTTCAAATACATGTGGATGAACCACTATCATAAGGGAGTAATAAAAAAAAAATGATCGACGGTTTATCATTATAGAGACTAAAGACTACAAATACCAAATAAAAACGGAATATAAAACAGTTATAAAGATATCCGAATAGTTAAAATAATATAAATTTCTAAGTCGAAAAACAGAGTGACTAAAAGACAAAGTTAACATCACTAAAGAGAAGATAATAGAAGGAATACAAACGGAACCCGAAAGTAAGAAAAAAAGGGAAGTAAAAGGTGAAAGATTGTCTTTAAGTGTTGGTAAATGATTAAATAATAATAAGTGTTGTAAAGGGTAAAGATTACTTTCAACAATTACAGTATTTAACAGAAGATCGTGACTAAATCCACGTAGGATGTATTAATCCATGTGGTACAGAACTAAAAGAAAATCAAACTAAATAAAAAAATCAAAGGAAACTCTAAAATTGAGACCTGGTAACCAATAAACCGGTACAAAAAACTATAAATATTTAAATCTCTAAAAAGGTAACAGAAAGACAATAACTAAAGAGCGAAATCAGGTATTCCATTTCTCTTAACTAAGAGATCAAAGTTAAAATTTAACCTCCACATAAGATCCCGTGTTTTATCAGTCAGACCGAACCACCTATAAGGGACATACGAACTTTTTATACGTAAGATAACACAAACCCATTGTGTAAGATATTTGTGATTGATCTGGACAAGTAGGATAATAAGTCTAAAAAATACAGGAACAACTGAAAGATAGATGACAAACATATTTGACTTTCACTCCACGACTTTAGGGATTACTAATAACACTTAAATACATTAAAAAAAAGTGAAGATTGTCGAAAACAAAATATATAAAACTCCGAGATAACAAACCAACCTTTTATAAATCGTAATATGTAGTAGTACGTTTATCAAAATAGGAAAGTAGGTAGATTATAACCCGTTACACGTAGAAACATAGGTCATTAAAAGAAGCAAGACACCAGGTGTTAAATTATATCGGTGGGTGTAGACGAACAAACCAATGTAAATGTACCGTATCGAAAAAAGTAGGAATATGAAAATTAGATTAAAACAAGAATTGAAACTTAACTCAAAGAATACTGTGTAGATTAATCCGGTGTAAAAAAAAAATAGGTGAGACGATTAGGAACGGAAAGTTCACTATGTAAACCTGGTGAATGTAAATTTTATTGATAACTATACAATCGTGAATTCAGATTATAAAATTGTACACAAGACCAAGGAGAAAAATTTAAATAAAATATAATAGAAGGACACCTAACGGTGTTATACAAATTCTAAAATAGAACTAAATATCACAAAAAATCCTATAGAGAAACATATAAAAATATAGTCAACAAGAACCATAATATGGTATGTTTTTATGTGTTTTCAACCATATTTCTATCTTGTGTAATTTTAATTATTATTTTTATAAGCCGTTCACGATAACTAATAATGTCCGAAACTAATTGACGGATTTTCGGTTTCATCAAAATGAATTTGGTTTAAAAGTGTTTGGGAGATAAAAAGAATAATTTTGTTTTCGTGTCTAGTAAACGTTGGAGTCTCAAAGATAAAATGTCATTGAAATCCTGACTGTCTCCGAGGACCAGTTTGTAGATACAAGACAGAAAGAGAGGATCTGGTTTATCGACCCACCAGTGGTCCCTGAGATGACGGAAATCTATCTCACCATTACGTCAACTGGTTAGTTACGGATCAGTCCCTGACGTATTAACGTAAATATGGGAGGTGGAAAGGTACATCCACTTTAGTACCCTGAACAAAACCGACTATTTTATACTCGATTTTCCGACACAGTGAAGTTACTGTTTTACCAATTTATATGACTCACCAAAACCATTTGTAAAGTAAAGAAAAGAAGAAGGGAAGTACCATCGTTCTACCTACCGTTGTTCTATATGAACTTCTAACCTTGTCGGATTTATGGATTCGTGACAAACCTTCTCTCGGTGAAGTTTTCGGTCTTCTGGTCCTTGTAGACATGAACTAAAACTCACTCACTCTTTATTTGAACGAGAATTTGGTGACTCCAAAACATCATATAACGTCTTTAGTTGGACAAAAAGTGTACACACACAATTCAGTGAAGTTAGTACAGACTGAGAAACGTCGAGGTACCTGACGTCGGGTGGTCCAAGGAAACAGGTATTCTATGAGATCCGTTCTTAGGACCTCAAATAACGGTACAGGAGGAAGTCCCTAAAAAGTGTATTTGTAAAGAATTATCTTGTGAGGGTAGAACCGTAAAAAGGAAGAGATAAAAGAAAATACTGTGAAAATAACTGTCTGTGACCATCCAACCCTATAAGAAGAGAAGTCAGGGAACTGTACACTATAACGTCACAAGTCAAGTCAAGTAAGTCAGCGAGTCAACACAGGTTGAGAAACCCTGGGGTACTTAGCGTCGTACGGTCCGGAGGGACAGCTAGTGGTTGAGGGTCTCAAGTGAGTCTGAGTGCAGGTAACTCAGTCACTACGGTAGGTCGGTAGAGTCGGAGACAGCAGAAAGAGGAGGACGGGGGTTAGGGAGGGTCGTAGTCTCAGAAAAGGTTACTCAGTTGAGAAGAGTACTCCACCGGTTTCATGATCTCGAAGTCGAAGTCGTAGTAAGGAAGGTTTCTTTAGGGTCCCGACTAGAGGAGGTCTTACCTGACCAACATAGAGGAACGTCAGGTTCCCTGAGAGTTCTCAGAAGAGGTTGTGGTGTCAAGTTTTCGTCGTTAAGAAGCCGCGAGTCGGAAGAAGTGAAAGGTTGAGAGTGTAGGTATGTACTGGTGACCTTTTTGGTATCGGAACTGATCTACCTGGAATCAACCGTTTCATTACAGAGACGAAAACTTATAGGATAGNTCAGAAGAGGTTGTGGTGTCAAGTTTTCGTAGTTAAGAAGCCGCGAGTCGGAAGAAGTGAAAGGTTGAGAGTGTAGGTATGTACTGGTGACCTTTTTGGTATCGGAACTGATCTACCTGGAATCAACCGTTTCATTACAGAGACGAAAACTTATAGGATAGTTCCAACCAGTATTGCAGAGAAGGTTCCTCATTCACAGAAAATTAAAGTACCGACGTTAGTGGTAGAACGTCACTAAAACCTCGGGTGTTTTTATTTCAGACTGTGACAAAGGTGACAAAGGGGTAGATAAAGGGTACCTCATTACCCTGGCCTATGGTACTAGAAGCAAAAGACTTACAACTCGAAATTGGGTTTAAAAAGTGAGAGGTGAAAGTGAAAGTAGTTCTCCGAAAAATGAAGGAGAAGTGAAAGACGGTATTCCCACCACAGTAGACGTATAGACTC
This sequence comes from Capra ibex, assembly GCA_006410555.1. NCBI lineage: Eukaryota > Metazoa > Chordata > Mammalia > Artiodactyla > Bovidae > Capra > Capra ibex. Next base: position 1,323,198 of record SJYO01052320.1, on the reverse strand, counting down.
CAATAACTATAAGGAGGACCGTTAGAACTAAGGTCGAACACAAAGAAGGTCAGGTCGCAAAGAGTACTACATGACACGTATCTTCAATTTATTAGTACCACTGTTATATGTCGGAACTACATGAGGAAAAGGATAAACCTTGGTCAAACAACAAGGTACAGGTCAAGATTGACGACGAATGACTGGACGTATGTCTGAAGAGTTCTCCGTCCAGTCCACCAGACCATAAGGGTATAACGTCACATTCTCTTCCTTATTTCAGATAAGTGGATGGGTAAACACGACCCTAACGGTGTATGAGTAAAAGGGGACCAATGAATGTAAACTGGTGTTCACTTCTATACGACACGACACACGAATCAGCGGGTCAGCACAGGAGGAGACACTGGGGTACCCGATATCGGGTGGTCCGAAGAGACAAACGCCCTTAAGAGGTCCGTTCTTTTGACTAAACCCAACCGTACGGGAGGAGGTCCCCTAGAAGCGTTGGGTGTCTAGTTTGGGACCAGAGGTAGAAAGGACAGACTCCGTGATCCCTTCGGGTTCTTATGACCTAACCCATCGGATAGGGACGAAGTCTCCTGGAAGGATTAGCTTGGTCCCACAGGACGTGACGTCCACGTAAGAAGTGGTCGACTCGATAGTCCCTTCGGGTCTTCTATACGATCAGATCTTGTTTTTGGAATTCTTTGTCAAAGGAAAGATAGAACTGAGACACACTAGAGAGTTATTCCTCTTCGTCGGGACGTATCTGACTAGATGGAATAAGAAAACAGATTCTACTTGTTTACTCTGTGTACTTGATTTTGTTTTGGGTCGATTGTCATTCTACTTTTTCTTTTCATTTCCGAATAAAGTCCGTCCATTTATTAAAACCTTTAAAATAAATTTCTTAGTAACGAAACTGTGATCGTCTATTTATGTTACGTATGAATTTGACTTCCCTTAGTGAAATTTAAAGGGTTATAAATCGTCTTCCTTTCTTTTGTTTTCCTTGTATAAACCGAACTTCCTTTAACAGAGAAAGATAAGAGTCAAACGACTCTTGAAAACCGTTACCTTAAAAGTAAAATAAGTTTTCAAAAAAGACACAGATAAGTGTAGTAGAAAGGAAGTACGATGACTACACTACAATATAATTAACTAAATGAATACGATGTGTTCGGAACATAAGGACCCTGTTTAAGGTGAACCAGTACCTCAGATTAGGAAGACTTCACGATGACTTAAACAAAACGATCACAAACCAACTCTTAAAAACACAAACAAATGTATTCCTTATAAACAGACATCTAATGAACACCACAGAAAAAGACCAAAACCATCGTCCCATTACCACTGATTTATCTTACACAATTCTTCACAGGGAAAGAGAAGACACAAAACCTTCTAAAACTCATCACAACAACAATGAAAAATTGCTCAACCATCTCAAGTGGTCACTTGGGTAGACCTGGAACTTAAGAGAAAAGACTAATGACTAAGTTAGTAAAATGAACATCCATACAACTCTTAAATAAAGAGTTGATCAAAATCTCTAAACACGTAAAGATCCTTAAAAAAGGTAAAATGGACAATAGATTAAATAACTACTTATCTATAAACATAATAATAGAATATTAGGATAAATAAAGAAATTGACATCATCGGTAAAATAAAAGTTAAAAACAATACACACAGAAGAGGTAAAAAAAGTATGAATTACATCACTTTCTGAAAAGTTACAACAACTAGAAGAGTCTCTTCGTTCGAACCGAAACAAAACAAAACGACAAGTAAGACAACAAACAAACGAACCAAAAAGTAAGAGATAAACAACTAGAGGTACGAGTAGAATTAATACTAGTAGAAGACGACTAAGACCCAAATCAAACAATCAAAGAATGCCACGTTTCAATCCGACAACTAAACTTTAGAAGGAAAAAAAGAACTACGTGTGCAAAGGTCGATATTTCAAGATTTTACTACTCAATGAATATAGTTATATAATATAAAAGGTTTACAATCGATCCTACACCTCTCCATCCATAAATTATTTCACGACCACCCTTACATTTTACCACGTCGGCGTCACCGATGTCAAAGCTAAGGAGTTCGTCAATTTCTATCTTAATAGTAAGCTGGGTAGTCAAAGGAAGGTCCATATTGTGGGTTCTCTTTATTTTTATATACAAGTACTCCTTTAAACATGTGTTTATGAGTATCGTCGAAATGTGTTGTATCGGTTTACCATCTTTGTACTTACGTGTAAGTACTTACGAATTTTCTTTGACCGTATACGTGTACTACTTTCGGCTTTTCTCCCCCTCTTTCATAATTATATTTGATATTGAACCTACTTAGGAATTTCATGAGCCAATTCACCTCCTTCAGTCTTTTGTTTTTTGTTTTGTAGCCTAACATAGTAAAGATACTTGTGTATATATTACTTAATTCATGTTCGTTTAAGTATCTCTGTCTTTCGGTTAATCCCCGAATGGTTCCTTACCCCTAAACCCCTCACTAATGAATCCTCAGGACCCTTAAAAATCCCCTTCTGTAGCAAAACTTTGACCTCTCCCGATGTACGAAGTGTTGAACACTCATATGGTTCATAGTAACTTTATACGTGAAATTTTACCAATTAACACAAAATACACATAAAGTGGAGTTATTTACGTTGTTGCAAAATTTCCATTAATTCTTTGTTACTCCACTAACGTTTGAGGAACGTCCCTATATGAAGGATCCAAAACGTGTTTCAGAGTCTTTTCACGATCTTTGACTCGTCGACTTACTTGTAGTCAGGACTAGCTGACATTTTTCGGTGTCATTCGTTACAGTGACCCTGTTCCCGTTGAATTTTGATGTTGTAAGATTTCGTTATTGTTTTTATATACCATCGGTAACAAGTTCAACGAACGTAGTCACTTCATCTTACCTTATACGTTTTCAGTCATCCCTAAGAGTTTTCGGACGACCGGCGAAGAGGACAGACGTGGCCTCAACGGAGGTCTAGGGACAGTCTCCGAGGGCGGGAGGTGGACATTACTGTCCGTAAACTCTCCGTGCTATTGATCTTTATGAACGACGGTGGACCACGACTTAAGGGGGATCTGAATAGTGTAAAACCTTTAAAAGACATCCAGTCGTCTACATCTTCGCGAGAATGAGGGTTCTTTCGTCATGGGGTAAAAGTTTTTACAGTAATGATACTGTCCTTTTAGTAGTTTAATCCTATGTGTGAATAAATAGGACGATGGATTACTTTTCGTTTTAACCAGGGATGTCGTATTAGAGTTTATGAACCCACGTCAGATTAAAAATTTACTAGACCGAAGATAGTTAATAATAATAATAAAAGAAAAAATCGTAGACCATACCGTGGACCACTAAATCTCGGACGTCGAAACGACAAAGACTATAAATGATCTCCTACGTCACACAGACTTATACTTCTTTTACTTACGAGAGTAAAGGTATCCTGATCCGTGGGTTTCTCTACACCCGTAAGGTCAAGACGGGTCAGAAAAACTCTTCTCCTTGACAGATAACATCAACCTTTTTGTCTCCTATTTATAACATTTCACTGAGGTTGACCCTGTTCCAAAGACAGGGTCACTGTCGTGTTCCGAAGTTTTACAGACCTTTGGTACACCCATAAACTCAACGACGGGACGTGAGGGGTAACGATAAAATCAACTGTCCGATAGGATCTTGAGGTGAGACAGTGAGAGAAGAAACAAGAACATGTATCGAAATTCAAATGGGGTACAGGTTCCAGTTCCCACCGCCGATTCTTCTCGATGGGGTGCAGTTTCCATTCCTCGTCGTGGACGTAAAACAACTTCGTCGACACTTCCCTACGGTCTACAGGTTGTATTCTCTTTGGATTCATTCTACCATCATCGACTCTCTCCCGTAGTCTCCCGTCTGTCTGACTTTGGTGTTAGTGTCTGTTGGTCGGTTAGACTAGTGTTCCTGGTGTTGAAAAAATTAAGTTACTTTGATTCGGTACGGTACACCCCGGTGGGTTCTGTTTACCCAGTACCACCTCTCCAGACTGTCTTACACCGGGTGACCTGTTCCCTTACCGTTCGGTGAAGTCATAAGAACGGAACTCTTGGGGTACTTGTCATACTTTTCCGTTTTTCTATCCTGTGACTTTCTACTTGAGAAGTACAACCATCCACGGGTTATACGATGACCTCTAGTCATCTCTTTATCCAGTTTCGTTTTTGTTGAGGGTTAACACCTACACTGACCACTATCTTCGTTAGAGACTACGACATTTCTCGTTTTAAAATATCCTTGGACGTTACAATCCAGGTACTTAGTTCCGTTTAACCTTCACCAGTGTGTCCTCTACCGTTCTCACTTACACCTGTAAGATCCTTAGTCGTTTGATTCTACCTGATCTACCCACTTAAATTGAGTCTACTGGTAATATAGATGATGACACCCGTCCTTAGGGAGTCTTCTTTACCTCATCGGTAGTACGAGTTGTTTTCTCAGACTTTACGTCACGAACCTACTTTAGAGTTTTTTGCGTCTTACTAGAGACAAACAAAGGTTCCGTTTGGTAAGTTATAGTACCATTAGGTTGGGATACGGGGTTGGTCATTGCGACTTCTTTGACTTCAACTTGCCAGGATACTTCTGGATTTTCTTGAAAATCTTGATTGTGGGTCTTTTCTACAGGAAAAGTAAGGTCCCCTGACCTTACGTTTTCATCCTTCAGTTCTTTGTGGACCTCATTGTCTATTCAAACCGGAACCTTATGCCTTACTTCGTCCCGTTTCCGATTATCTCAAAACGGTTCTCTTGCGTGACCAGTATTGTTTGTGGGAGAAGGTTTTTGTGTTCTCTTCTGAGTTGTGTACCTGTAGTGGTCTACCAGTTGTGGTTTTAGTCTAACTAATATAAGAAACGTCGGTTTCTCCCTCTTCGAGATATGTCAGTCTGTTTTGTTCTGACCCTCGACTGACACCGAGTCTAGTACTTGAGTAACGGTTTGAGTCTGACTTTAACTTCTTTCATCCCTTTTGGTGATCTGGTAAGTTCATACTGGACTCAATTTAGGGAATACCAATATGTCACCTTCACTCTTTATCTAAATTCCCTGATCTAGACTATCTGTCTCACGGACTACTTGACACCTGTCTCCAAGTACTGTAAGATGTCCTCTGTCCCTATTTCTGGTAGGGGTTCTTTTTCTTTACGTTTTCTCGTTTTACCGACAGACTCCTCCGGAATGTTTATCAACACTTTTCTTCTCTTCACTTTTCGTTTCCTCTTTTCCTTTCTGTATGGGTAAACTTACGTCTCAAGGTTTCTTCTCGTTCCTCTCTATTCTTTTGGAAGTCGCTAGTTACGTTTCTTTATTTCCTTTTGTTATCTTATCCTTTGTGATCTCTAGAAAAGTTCTTTTGATCTCTATGGTTCCCTTGTAAAGTACGTTTTACCCGAGTTATTTCCTGTCTTTACCATACTTGAATTGTCTTCATCTTCTATAATTCTTCTCCACCGTTCTTATGTGTCTTCTTGAGAGATTTTTCTAGAAGTTTTGGGTCTATTAGTGCTACCACACTAGTGAGTGGATCTAAGTCTATAAGACCTTACCCTTCAGTTCACCCGGAATCTTTCGTAGTAACGTTTGTTTCGATCACTTCCACTACCTTAAGGTCAACTCGATAAAGTTTAAGACTTTCTACTACGACTATTTCACGACGTGAGTTATACGGTCGTTTAAACCTTTTGAGTCGTCACCGGTGTCCTGACCTTTTCCAGTCAAAAGTAAGGTTAGGGTTTCTTTCCGTTACGGTTTCTCGTGAGTTTGATGGTGTGTTATAGTGAGTAGAGAACACGATCCTTTCACTACGAGTTTTAGGAAGTTCTGTCCGAAGTCGTTATACACTGTACTTGAAGGACTAAGTTCGACCAAAATCTTTTCCGTCTCCTTGGTCTCTAGTTTAATGGTTGTAGGCGACCTAGTACCTTTTTCGTTCTCTCAAGGTCTTTTTGTAGATAAAGACGAAAGAACTGATACGGTTTCGGAAACTGACACACCTAGTGTTATTTGAAACTTTTTAAGACTTTCTCCACCCTTATGGTCTGGTAGACTGGACGGAGAACTCTTTGGACATACGTCTAGTCTTCGTTGTCAATCTTGACCTGTACCTTTTTGTTGACTAAGATTTATCCTTTTTCCTCATGTAATTTCGACATATAACAGTGGGTCGAATAAATTGAATATACGTCTCATGTAGTACTCTTTGTGACCCGACCTACTTCGTGTCCGACCTTAGTTCAAACGGTCCTCTTTATAGTTATTGAAGTCTATCCGTCTACTGTGGTGGGAATACCGTCTTTCCCTTCTTCTTGATTTCTTGGGGAACTACTTTCACTTTCTCCTCTCACTTTTTCAACCGAATTTCGAGTTGTAAGTCTTTTGATTCTAGTGTCTTAGACCAGGATGGTGAAGTACCGTTTATCTACTCCTTTGTCACCTTTGTCACCGACTGAAATAAAAACCCCGAAGTTTTAGTAACGTCTACCACTAACGTCGGTACTTTAATTTTCTGTGAATGAGGAACCTTCCTTTCAATACTAGTTATGTCTGTCGTATAACTTTTCGTCTCTGTAATGAAACGGTTGTTTACAGGCAGATCAGTTCCGATACCAAAAAGGTCACCAGTACATACCTTCACTCTCGACACTTCTTTCGACCCGTGACTACTTAACTACGAAAACTTGACACCATAACCTTTTCTAAGAACTCTCAGGGAACCTGACGTTCCTCTAGGTTGGTCAGGTAGAATTTCCTTTAGTCAGGACCCACAAGTAACCTTCCTGACTACGACTTCGACTTTGAGGTTCTCGACTGTGTAAACATTCTGGGACTACAACCCTTTCTGACTTCCGTCCTCTTTTTCCCCTGCTGTCTCCTACTCTACTAATCTACCGTAGTGACTGAGTTACCTGCACTCAAACTCATTTGAGACCGTCAAACACTACCTATCCCTCCGGACCGTACCACGTCAAGTACCCCAACGTTTCTCAACCTATGTTGACTCACTGACTAGATTGATTGATTATGATTATAATCGAAAGGTTTAGGTGCAATTAACCGGTATCGAAATTCTTTTACAACCCTTTTGGGTAAGTGGTAGTCATCTAAACACCGATAAACTATCTTTATTATGTTCCTGGTCCTTCTAAATGTATCTACTTTCAGACAAGTTTTAGTAAGGTTACACTGTCACGTTGAGAAAGATGAACGTCGTACTCCAAGGTCCCTATGTTTTACGTATTGAATGTCAAATAGGAATACGACGAGAACGTCCTGGAGTGGTTCCTGTACTTTTACATAGTGGAAATGTTACCCTAATAATTGTTGAGCTTTTTCCGAGAATACTATTCTTGAGATATCGGTAAACTTCTCGAGTCTAGCACCTCAAGGTTTGGTTTCATGGTAACTCTCCAGTTCATTGACACGATTATGGTACTTTTCCAACCCTAAATCAAGGACACCGATAAGAGGTCTTTTCCATTGTGACCCAGCTATACTTTTAATCGTAATGTGGTCACTCGAGGTGACGAGTAATGAAGAAATTCTCTACCACTATAAAACAAACACAATACTTCAAAAAAGATACACACCATGTAATGAGAAAATAGGTTTCATGTACACACACGATTCGGCGAAGTCAACACAGGTTGAGTAACGCTGGGATACCTGACATCAGGTGGTACCATGTACATTGTAGTTCTAGGACCTACTAAAAAAAAATCAATTTTTAGAAAAATCTCTCTTCTTGGTATACACAAATCGTTCTTAAGAATAGTGTTTGAATGTGACAAATAAAAATAATTTTCTTTTGAAATAGTTCAAATCGGTTCGTCTGACGTACACCTAAGACTTCTATGTCGTTTTAGTGTCTTAAAACTTCTCGGAGCGAACAATTTGAGAGTCTCAGTCTACCCCTACGTGACGGACAAGGGTCCCAGGAACTAGTCGGAAGAGTCGATCTACGAATAAATAACAGAGACGGGTCGTGTGTAGAAGTTATACAAGAGGTCGTGGTAGGGAAATCATAGTGTTATTATGTACTGAAAACAAATTGAGAAACTAGTGTCTGGTACACAAAGAGTACTTCGTAAACCGTTTAGGTTCAACTACTAATGGTTTAGGACCGACGGTACCTTAAAATACTTATATTTTTCAATAAAATCCAAAAATATGTTTAGATGACATCAATGAGTCTCTTTCGTTACCGTTGGATGAGGTCATGAGAACGGACCTTTTAGGGTACTTACTTCCTCCGACCATCCGACGTCAGGTACCCCAGTGTTTCTCAACCCGTGCTGACTCACTGAAGTGAAACTGAAAAGTGAAAGTACGTAACCTCTTCCTTTAACATTGGGTGAGGTCATAAGAACGGACCTCTTAGGGTCCCTACCTCCTCGGATCACCCGACGACAGATACCCCAGTGTGTCTCAACCTGTGCTGACTTCACTGAATCGTCGTCGTCGTCGTCGTCACATCAATGATGTGTAATAAGTCACAATAGTAAAAATTAAGAGAACGTGAGAGGTTGTAACATCTAACGTCTCATTCATACTACAGTATAGACAATACATGTGAAATTCTAATATCTTTACACGGAACAAAATAAATTAATTCTACGTTCGGAACTTAATTTTATCATCATCAGTGTTTTGTTACATTACTTAGTAGGTTTGACTTTAATTCAACTAGTGCGTGTACCGATTTAACTATATAAATCCCTACGTGTAATTTGACGTAACTGTCTTCACCACCTTTTAGTTACTTTGTTTTCATGTCGTCACAGTATTCCGGATCGTACGACTGACCCTGAAAGTGAAAGTGATTTTTACACTTATCTTGAACTCTTTTGACTTTATGTCTTCAGTCTCGATTAATAAACATTAAAATGTTATCAGTACCTTTAAATAGGTTAGAAGTGAGTACATAACATTTTCTCAACTTTCGACCCTTCTCAAGTCTATCCTCTGTTTATTTTTAACTACACAGTCTCTTTTTCTGACTACACAGTTTCTGAGGGTCTTTGACCCATCCTCCTTCAGTCAGATAATTGGTTGATCATTTACCTATGGTATATTATGTTATTCCTCCTAATGAAAGAACTGTGTATTACCCTTTAAGTCTTTACCACTTTTACACTTTTACCACCCCCTATTACTAATAAATGATCTATCCATAAACGTTCGTATGTATTAATACTTACACTCCTGTGAGGTCTTCTTTTCGTCTTACTCTTTCTTGTATTTACCAACAACTAGTATAATAAATGTCTTTTATTCGTTGTAGTTTAATATCTTATTTCTCAACATATCCTTCAATCCCTTAATAAATTAAAGTAAGAAAGTGTACATCGACAGGTCAAAAGGGTCGTAGTTATGGTTTGTGAAACTTTGACATCTCCTCTTTTATCCACCTTGTGAGAGACCGTATTGAGTGTCGTTGTAGAAAAGTTAGGTAGAGGATCTTATTACCTTTATTTTCTTTGAGTGTTCGAAAGTGTGTCGTTTTCTTTGTTATTAGTTTTACTTTTGTAGTGGGTATCTAATCTTCTTTTATAAATGGTTACTACACTAACTATTCCCTAATCAGAGATTTTAAATGTTTATCGTAGTTTTGTTCGTTGGGTTAATTGTTTCCTCGTCTCTGAATTTGTCTGTAAAGAGGTTTCTTCTATACGTCTACCGATCCTCCGTGTTCTTTTCTACAAGTTGTAACGATTAATAGTATCTTTAGTTTTAGTTTATTTTCGATGTTAGTCTATAGTGAAGTGTGGTCGGTCTTACTGATAATGGTTTTTTAGGTGTTTGTTATTTACAACCTCTCATACACCTCTTTTCTCTTAGGAGGTTGTGACAACCACCCTTACATTTAACTATGTCGGTGATACTTCTTGTTGTACCTCTAAGGAATTTCTTTAATTTTATCTCGATGATATACTGGGACGTTAGGACGAGGACCCGTATATAGGTCTCTTTTTGTACTAAGTTTATCTATGTATGTGGGGTTACAAGTGACATAGTAACAAATATTATTGATTCTGTACTTTCGTTGGATTAACAGGTAGTTATCTCCTTATATATTTCTTCTACACCATACATATTTGTTACCTTATAATGAGTCGATAATGTTTATTACTTTACTACGGTAAACGTCGTTGTACCTACCTGAATCTCTCACAGTATGACTCACTTCGTTCAGTCTGTCTGTTCCTCTTTATAGTATACCGTAAGGAATTTACACCTTAGACTTTTCTTTACTATGTTTACTAGAATGTTTTGTCTGTGTGACTAAATCTCTTGTTCGAATACCAACAGTCCCACTTCCTACCCCCTTCCCTCTCAATCCCTCATACCCTACCTGTGCATGTGTGACGACATCAAATTTACTTATTGGTTATTCCTGGATGACATATCTTGTTCTTTGAGACGAGGCACAATACACCGTCGGACCTACTCTCCCCTCAAACCCAACCCCTTACTGACTCAGGGAAATGACAAGTGAACTTCGATAGTGTTGTAACAAATAGTAGACATGAGGTTATGTTTTATTTTCAATTTCTTTTTTCTTCACACCTCCTCATTTTAGGAAAATCGAATTTAGGTTTTTCGGTAAAACTGTAAGTCGGGGATACTATAATGAATGATGGAAAAGTACCACGATAACACCTAGACACACTCTACCCCGAGTTCGTCTACTAAGAAACTTCGTCTAAGGTCAAGACTGAGGGCAACATCGGGAACTCACTCAAATATCTCTACATTTAAAATTAATGATCCGGTAATCTTTTAGTCCAAAATACTCACTTGAGTCTGTTACTCTGAATGTGAGTCTACGTTACTAGTTTTACCAAGTGTCTACACACGGAAGGGTGTTTTATTAAAGTAAGACCTATATTTTATATATTATGTTAATCGAAAGTATGGATGACATCTGAAAGATGTTTACAAAACGTCAAGGACCAAGATGTCTATGGATATCGTCGTCGTGTATCATCGAAAAGAAGTCCATGAATTTATTTATCCACTTTGTGTCGTTTATCCTAGTAATCGTTAAAACGGAAGTAGAGACTCAGAGTAAATGAACTCAAGAACTGGATAAGTCCCAAAAACTTAGACACGTTTGGTTCACTAGGATTCCACGTCTCTAAGATTTCTCACTCTTACTTCCATTAATAGGTTTGACCAGAATATAACACTCATACTTTCTCCTTTCGGATCGATCTCTCTAGTTCCAGTACCGTTTCCGTAATTGTAGTGTAAAGTGTCGGCTGACAGTTCCTCTTCTCTCCTTTCTCTCTTCCTTATCACTCACCTCTCTCTCTCTTGTCTTTTTCCTTCTCTTTACCATCCGTACCAACCTCCACTATCAGATGTTATGGTCTCTTCCGTTACCTGGGGTGAGGTCAGGAAAACGGACCTTTTAGGGTACCTGCCTCTGAAAGTGAAAGTACGTAACTTCTTCCTTTACCGCTGGGTGAGGTGACAAGAACGGACCTCTTAAGGTCCATACCTCCTCGGACCACCCGAAGCAGATACCCCAGCGTGTATCAGCCTGTGCTGACTTCGTTGAATCGTCGTCGTTGTCGTTGTCGTCGGCAGATGTTATGCATTCCGTGACTATTGAAGACGATTGTAACACGTGATACATAAACCCCTAATCTACACCGTTGATATTGACTTAGGAAAGGATCACACCCGAAGTATGGAAATAGTAATAACGATAACAAAAAGGAAATAAAATTATCATTTTAGGAGACAGTTCGGTTTATAATGTATCTGATGGTTATGTCTTCATTTATTTTTAATCTGACAAATCTAACCAACTTCGTCCTACAAAATAAATGTAAGAAATGTGTCACATAGAAGGAGACGAAACCTGTTTCGAGTTAAAACAGTATAATAACAAAATGTAAAACTTGTCACTTATTTATTTAGGTGAGTTCCTTTCCTAATCAATACAGAAAATGGTTACGACATAAACCCCCGTTTAAAGAGGACCTAACCTTTATTATCAGTAAGAAGTATAATTGAACAAAGGTTCTCACATAAAAAACGAAGAGGAAAAAAGGATTACGTGTAAAGAAGGATTATAGGGGGGTTTAAGGGTACGAGTGTTAGTTGTTTGAACCAATATAAAGCTTATCCTTTGTAGTAGGGTTCTGATAATCAAGGCCGACTTCTTCGACGAAGCAAACTTCAACGAACGGAGGACGGTAAAGTTTATTATTAGTTGATAGTTTTCTGCGGGAGGTCCTTACAGTGTCTCTACTTGTCGATCTACATTTCTTTCGAAAGTTATGGGAACCTTATTGACTATCTGAGCTTAAAGGAAGTATCTGGCTGCTGAGTAATGGTAATGTCTACACTTATTTAGTACTTAAGATGAAGAGATCTACTTCCGACAACGATGCGGACGTCTCAGGTATTAGTTCCACCAAAAGGTCTATTATATCCTTTTACTTTTTTTACCATGAAAACGAAGTTAATCGTTCTATATATTTCAAATACCAACCTTTAAAAAAAACAAATTTTATAGTTATAATGTCGAAGATCGGAGACAAAACGAATCTCACATCTTGGTCTGTCAAACGTTTTTACCATAACAAAAAGGTGTCACCTGAACGTTTTCTCTGTAGTCTCATCGAAGACCTTAGTAACATCTTTACGTGTCCTTAATATTTTTTATTAATTCTAAACATCTCACTAAAAACCTCAAAATAAGTAACGACTTAAAACGTTTGAACCAGAAACGAGATGAACTTGAATTGTCTTGATTCGTTAAAAGGGTGTTAAGGAGTTCCAGTGGAAACAAAGGTTCCTAGTATACTTAACATCGTATTCCCTTTCACTACTGGAGGATCATCAAACTAATCAGGTCCACCAAGAGTTGGACTGACGTTCTTTTCGTGAACCGGGCCCTACCCCCACCCCACCCTCACGTTTACAAAGTTTTATCATAACGGATCCTCACCACCGACTCGTCCGTGTCCTCCCGGATCTCCTCGATAGGGTGAAACTTCCAATCCTTGCCGTCGCCATTCCTCTATGGGGAACAGGTTCCATTCCTTGTCGCCGACACGAAACGACCTCGTCGGCACTTCTCTATGGGGTGTGGGCTCCATTCTCTTTGGGTTCATTATACCATCCACGACGTTCTCCCGTAGTCTTCCGTCTGTGTGACTTTGGTATGAGTGTTTTTTGATCATTTAAATTAGTGTGATCCTGGTGTCGGAACAGATTTAGTCACTTTGGTTCGGTACGTACTCCCCGTTGGGTTCTGCCCGTCCAGTACCACCTCTCCAGACTGTCTCACACCAGGTGACCTCTTCCCTTACCGTTCGGTGAAGTCATAAGAACGGAACTCTTGGGGTACTTGTCATACTTTTCCGTTTTACTATCCTATGACTTTCTCCTTGAGGGGTCTAGTAAGTCAAGTCAAGTCAAGTCAGCGAGTCAGCACAGACTGAGAAACGCTGGGGTACTTAGCGTCGTGCGGTCCGGAGGGACAAGTAGTGGTAGAGGACCTCAAGTGAGTCTGAGTACAAGTAGCTCAGGCACTACCTAGGTCTGTAGAGTAGGAGCCAGCAGGGGAAGAGGAGGACGAGGGTTTGGGAGGGTCGTAGTCTCAAAAAAGGTTATTCAGTTGAGTAGAGTACTCCACCGGTTTCATGACCTCAAAGTCGAAATCGTAGTAAGAAAGGTTTCTTTAGGGTCCCAACTAGAGGAAGTCTTCCCTGACCAACCTAGAGGAACGTCATCCACAGGTTATACGATGACCTCTAGTCACCTCTATATTGAGGTCTTTCTTTCTTCCCTACTTCGGTTTCGTTTTTGTTATGGGTCACCACCTACACTGACCACTATCTTCGTTCCAGGTTACGACATTTCCCGTTATAACGTATCCTTGGACCTTACAGTTCAGGTACTTAGTTCCGTTTAACCGTCACCAGTTTGTTCTCTACCGTTCTTGCTTGTAGCTGTAAGATCCTTAGTCACTTGATTTTACCTGACCTTACCCACTTAAAGTGAGTCTACTGGTAATATAGATGTTGACACCCGTCCTTAGGGAGTCTTCTTTACCTCATCGGTAGTACCAGTTCTTTTCTCAGACTTTACGTGACGAACCTACGTTAGAGTTTTTGCTGTCTTACTAGAGACAAGTGGAGCTTCCGTTTGGTAAGTTATAGTGTCATTAGGTTCGGATACGGGGTTGGTCATTACGACTTCTTCGACTTCAACTTGCCAAGATACTTCTGGATGTTCTGGAAAATCTTGATAGTGGGAGTTTTCTACAGGAAAAGTAATATCCCCTGACCTTACGTTTTCATCCTTCAGTTCTTTGTGGACCTCATTCTCCATTTAAACCGGAACCTTACGCCTTACTTCGTCCCGTTTCTGATTATCTCAAGACGGTTCTTTTACGTGACCAGTATCGTTTGTGGGAGAAGGTTGTTGTGTTCTCTTCTGAGTTGTGTACCTGTAGTGGTCTACCAGTTGTGGCTTTAGTCTAACTAATATAAGAAACGTCGGTTTCTACCTCTTCGAGATATGTCAGTTGTTTTTGTTCTGGTCCTCGACTGACACCGAGTCTAGTAATTGAGGAATAATGGTCTAAGTCTGAGTTTAACTTCTTTTATCCCTTTTGACGATCTGGTAAGTCCATACTGGATTTAGTTTAGGGAATCCTAATATGTCACCTTCACTCTTTATCTAAATTCCTGGATCTAGACTATCTCTCACGGACTACTTGATACCTTATTCCAAACACTGTAACATGTCCTCTGTCCCTAGTTCTGGTAGGGGTACCTTTTCTTTACGTTTTTTCGTTTTACCGACAGACCCCTCCGGAATGTTTATCGACACTTTTCTTCTTTTTACTTTTCGTTTCCTCTTTTCCTTTCTATATTTGTAGACTTTCGTCTCAAGATCTCTTATCGTTCTTCTCTATTCTTTCGGAAGAAGTCACTAGCTACGTTTCTTTATCTCCTTTTGTTGTCTTACCCTTTCTGATCTCTAGAGAAATTCTTTTAATCTCTATGGTTCTCTTGTAAAGTACGTTTATACCCGAGTTATTTCCTGTCTTTAACATACCTGGATTGTCTTCATCTTCTATAATTTTTCTCCACCGTTCTTATGTGTCTTCTTGACATGTTTTTTCTAGCAGTGATGGGTCTATTAGTACTACTACAGTAGTGATTAGATCTCGGTCTGTAGGACCTTACACTTCAGTTCGCCCGGAATCTTTCGTAGTGATACTTGTTTCGATCACTTCCACTACCTTAAGGTCAACTCGATGAAGTTTAGGTCTTTCTACTACGACACTTTCACAATGTGAGTTGTACGGTCGTTTAGACCTTTTGAGTCGTCACCGGAGTCCTGACCTTTTCCAGTGAAAAGTAAGATTAAGGTTTCTTTCCGTTACGTTTTCTTACGAGTTTGATGACGTGTTAACGTGAATAGAGTGTACGATCATTTCATTACGACTTTTAAGAGGTTCGGTCCGAAGTCGTTATGTACTTGGCACTTGAGGGACTATAAGTTCGACCAAAATCTTTTCCGTCTCCTTGGTCTCCAGTTTAACGGTTGTAGTCGACCTAGTACCTTTTTTGTTCTCTCAAGGTCTTTTTGTAGATAAAGACGAAATAACTGATACGGTTTCGGAAACTGACACACCTAGTGTTATTTGATACCTTTTAAGACTTTCTCTACCCTTATGGTCTGGTGGATTGGACGGAGAACTCTTTAGACATACGTCCAGTCCTTCGTTCTCAATCTTGACCTGTACCTGTTGTCTGACCAAGATTTATCCTTTTCCCCATGCAGTTCCGACATGTAACAGTGGGACGAATAAATTGCATATACGTCTCATGTAGTGCTCTTTGCGACCTGACCTTCTTTGTGTTCGACCGTAGTTCTAACGGTCCTCTTTGTAGTTATTGGAGTCTATACGTCTACTGTGGTGGGAATACCGTCTTTCACTTCTCCTTGATTTTTCGGAGAACTACTTTCACTTTCTCCTCTCACTTTTTCAACCGAATTTCGAGTTGTAAGTCTTTTGCTTCTAGTACCGTAGGCCAGGGAAGTGAAGTACCCTTTATCTACCCCTTTGTCACCTTTGTCAGAGTGTGAAATAAAAAAACCCGAGGTTTTAGTGACGTCTACCCCTAACGTCGGTACTTTACTTTTCTACGAATGAGGAACCTTCTTTTCAATACTGGTTGGATCTATCGTATAAGTTTTCGTCTCTGTAATGAAACGTCTGATTCCAGGCAGATCAGTTCCGATACCAAAAAGGGCACCAGTACATACCTACACTCTCGACCTGACACTTCTTCCGACTCGCGGCTTTTTAACTACGAAAACTTGACACCACAACCTCTTCTGAGAACTCTCAGGGAACCTGACGTTCCTCTAGGTTGGTCAGGTAAGACTTCCTCTAGTGGGGACCCTAAAGAAACCTTCCTTACTACGATTTCGCCTTCGAGGTCATGAAACCGGTGGAATACGCTTCTCAACTGAGTAACCTTTTCTGAGTACGACCCTCCCTAACCCCCGTCCTCCTCTTCCCCTGCTGGTTCCTACTCTACCGACCTACCGTAGTGACTGAGCCACCTGCACTCAGACTCACTTGAGGCCCTCTACTAAAACCTGTCCTTCCTGAGCGCACGACGCTAAGTACCCCAGAGTTTCTCAGCCTGTACTGACTCACTGACTTGACTTGTCCTGGATGGACTTCTCTAAGGTTAAAAATTTCCGGGTCGGTAGTAATAAAAACTTATTACGGGTCAATTAAGATACACGTCGACCGTACTTCTTGTTAACTCGATCAGTGATAGAACCTTCTTAAAATGAGTAAAAGACCAGTACTTTAAGTTGGATCACATGAACAATAGTATAACCCTGATGTAATTATAGGTTTATATAGAACTAAATCTTTGTCTTTTATTTGGAACCGAAACATCGATAATTGCCCAGAAATAAAAACGGTCGGGGACAAAAGGAGTCGGGAGAATAGACTTTTGATGAACACTTGAATAATGTTTTTCTTTTACAACAGGAGTCAAGTCAAGTCAGGTCAACGAGTCCGCACAGGTTGAGAAACGCTGGGGTATTTATCGTCAAGCGGTCCGGTAGGACACATAGTGGTTGAAGGTCTCAAGTGAGTTGAGCACACGTATCTCAGCCACTACGGTAGGTCGGTAGAATAGGAGACAACAGGGGAAGAGGAGGACGGGGTTAGGGAGGGTCGTAGTGTCAGAAAAGGTTACTCAGTTGAGAAGCGTACTCCACCGGTTTCATGACCTCAAAGTCGAAGTCGTAGTCAGGAAGGTTACTTGTGGGTCCTTACTAAATGAAGTCCTACCTGACCAACCTAGAGAAACATCGTGTTCCCTGAGAGTTCTCAGAAGAGGTTTTGGTGTCAGGTTTTCGTAGTTAAGAAGTCGTGAGTCGAAAGAAGTGTCAGGTTGAGAGTGTAGGTATGTACTGATGGTCTTTTCGGTATCGGAACTGATCTACTTGGAAACAACCGTTTCATTATAGAGACGAAAGATTATATGACAGATTCAACCAGTATTGAAAGGGAGGTTCCTCATTCGCAGAAAATTAAAGTGCCGACGTCAATGGTAGATGTCACTAAAACCTCGTGGGTTTTTATTTCAGACTATGACAAAGGTGACAAAGGGGGAGATAAAGGGTACCTCACTACCTGGCCTACGGTACTAGAAGTATAAGACTTACAACTCGAAATTCGGTTGAAAAAGTGAGAGGAGAAAGTGAAAGTAGTTCTCCAGAGAATCAAGGAGAAGTGAAAGACGTATTCCCACCACAGTGGACGTGTAGACTCCAATTACTATAAAGACGGTCGTTAGAACTAAGGTTGAAAACGAAGAAGGTCGGGTCGTAAAGAGTAATACATGAGACGTATATTCAATTTATGTGACCCACTGTTATATATCGGAACTACATAGGAAAAGGATAAACCTTGGTCAGACAACAGGTACAGGTCAAGATTGAGAAGAAGGACTGGACGTACGTCTAAAGAGTTCTCCGTCCAATTCACCAGACCATAAGGGTAGAGAAAGTCTTAAAAGGTATCAAATAACACTAGGTGTGTTAGTTTCCGAAACCGTATCAGTTATTTCGTCTTCATCTACAAAAAGAAGTCGAGAGAACGAAAAAACTACTAGGTCGTCTACAACCGTTAAACTAGAGACCAAGGAGACGGAAAAAATTTTGGTGGAACTTGTAGACCTTCAAGTACCAAGTACATAACAACTTCGAATTCAACCTCTTAAAACTCGTAATGAAATGATCGCACACTCTATTCACGTTAACATGTCATCAAATTCGTAAGAAACCGTAATAGAAAAAACCCCTAACCTTACTTTTCACTGGAAAAGATCAGGACACCAGTGACGACTCAAAAGGTTTAAATGACCGTATAACTCACGTCGTGAAAGTGTCGTAGTAGAAAGTCCTAAACTTTGTCGAGTTGACCTTAAGGTAGTGGAGGTGATCGAAACAAGTATCACTAGGAAAGATTCTGGGTGAATTGAAGTATAAGGTCCTACAGACCGAGATCCACTCACTAGTGTGGTAGTATTAATAGATCCAACACTTCTGGAAAAAACATGTCAAGAAGGCACATAAGAACGGTGGAGAAGAACCATAGAAGACGAAGACAATCCAGGATGGAAAAGACAGGAAATAGATCGGGTAAAAACACACTTTACAAGGGAAACATAGAGATTAAAAGAACTTCACTAGAGATCAGAAAGGGTAAGTCAATAAAAGGAGGTAAACAAACGTAACTAGCGACTCCTTACAAAATAGAGAGGAACGATAAGAAACCTTGAGACGTAAGTTTACCCTTATAGAAAGGAAAAGAGGAAACGAAAAGTAAAGAGAAGAAAAGTGTCGATAAACATTCCAGAGGTGTTTGTCGGTCAAACGAAATCTCCTCGATGGGGTTCAGGTTCCAGTCCCCACCGTCGGTTCTCCTTATTGGGATGTAGGTTCTTTTCCTCCGAGATTCCCACGTCCTCCCGACTCTCCTCGATGAGGTGTAAGTTCCAGTCGTCCCCGCTGGAGTAGGTTCCATTCCTCGTCACCGACGTGAAACGACCTCGTCGGTACTTCTCGGTGGGGTACAGGTTCCATTCTCTTTGGGTTCAGTCTGTCATCCATAACGCTCTCCCGTAGTCTCCCGTCTGTGTGACTTTGGTATGAGTGTCTTTTGAGTGGTTAGACTAACGTATCTGGTGTCGGAACAGATTTAGTTACTTTAATTCGGTACGGTACACCCCGGTGGGTTCTGCCTGCCCACTACCACCTCTCCAGACTGTCTTACACCAGGTGACCTCTTCCCTTACCGTTTGGTGAAGTCATAAGAACGGAACTCTTGGGGTACTTGTCATACTTTACGTTTTACTATCCTATAGCTTTCTCCTTGAGGGGTTCAACCATTTATGGGTTATACGATGACCTCTAGTCACCTCTATATTGAGGTCCTTCTTACTTCCCTACTCGGTTTCGTTTTTGTTATGGGTTAACACCCACACTGACCACTATCTTCGTTCCAGACTACGACATTTCTCGTTATAACGTATCCTTGGACCTTACAATCTAAGTGCTTAGTTCCGTTTAACCTTCACCAGTTTCTTCTCTACCGTTCTCACTTACAACTGTAAGATCCTTAGTCACTTGATTTTACCTGACCTTACCCACTTAAATTGAGTCTACTGGTAATATAGATGATGACACCCGTCCTTAGGGAATCTTCTGTACCGCATGGGTCCTACCAGTTGTTTTCTCAGGTTTTACGTCATAAGCCTACGTTAGAGTTTTTATTGTCTCACTAGAGACAAGTTAAGGTTCCGTTTGGTAAGTTATAGTGTCAATAGGTTCGGATACGGGGTTGACCATTACGACTTCTTCGACTTAAACTTGTTAAGACACTTCTGGATCTTCTGGAAAATCTTGATTGTGTGTGTTCTTCTACAGGAAAAGTAATATCCCCTGACCTTACGTTTTCGTCCTTCAGTTCTTTGTGGACCTCATTATCCGTTTGAACCGGAACCTCATACTTTACTTCGTCCCGTTTACGATTATCTCAAAACGGTTTTCTTGAGTGACCAGTATCGTTTGTGGGAGAAGGTTGTTGTGTTCTTTTCTGAGATGTGTACCTGTAGTGGTCTACCAGTTGTGATTTTAGTTTGACTAATATAAGAAACGTCGGTTTCTACCTCTTCGAGATATGTCAGTCGTTTTTGTTCTGGTCCTCGACTGACACCGAGTCTAGTACTTGAGGAATAATGGTTTAAGTCTCAATTAAACTTCTTTCATCCCTTTTGGTGATCTGGTTAGTCCTTACTTGATTTAGTTTACAACACGACCCATCCATTATAAAATCAGTAGTTCCGAGTGATATATTTGTCAGTACCTTGAGTAGAGTAACTACCTCTGGATCATATAATATAATAGAGGTTTAGAAATGTAAGGGAATGGAGATAAACTTATACTGTCAAGTGGATGAATTTCGAGCTTAGGAGAAAAAATGTATATTCAGACTAACGAGTCAAAAAAACCAGTAGGGTGAAAAGAGAATGGTTAGTATATGTTTTCTATTGAAGGAGAATAACGATGCCAGAGAATAGTCACGGAATAATTACTTATCTAGTGGATTTTGACTCAAATGTTCACAGACGTGTGGAGAACCGTAACGGACTACGTGATTAAGGACGATGGTACCAGGACGGTACAGAGGTCAACGAACTTCCTGTGGACTCGATTGGTAAGTAATCTTTGTAGATCGAACTTGAAGGATCTGTAGGAACTCGTTGTATTATAAAGGGGGTCGTATATAAGACAACAGAACCGAAAGAACTAAAGGGTGTAACGAAACAAAACGTCTCTAGGGTGAAATGGAATATAAAGGGAAATAGTACTTTAAATTCAAGATATTGCAACTAAAAGTTCTGATCATCAATAAGAAAAAAATAAAACAAAGAAAAAAACGACTATAAATATTAAGTACGTAAATAAACGGATGAAAGATAAATAACATCTAATATTCTACATGGTATACACAACTGTTGGATATTAAAATCTTAGAATCCTTTTTCCTTTCAAAGGTTTGTTACTTTATTTCGAAAGATTTCCGTTGTGGGACCTCTAGTCTGTCCCAAATCAGTAATACCGACTCGGACCCCGCAAGGTTTACGGAAGGTCATTAAACAAAAGAGTACAAATTTTAATTAACTTGAACGTTTTGCCAAACGAAGACTTAATATACGAAACAGGTTAAACAAATCATAAATAAAGTGGCCAGAGATTTTCCTTCAAATTCTTTAGGTTTCTTTTATGTGTTTAGGATCATACACAGGGAAGAAGATTAAAACTCTTTATGTAATAAAAGTACGTAATCTTTTTATTTAAATGAAAGTTAATAAAAATGTTACTACAATTTTTCTTAAAGATACCTAATAATATTAATAAATGACATAAAAATTAGAATTCTTAACGAAGATCATATTTTGTACTTAGTTTATTTTTTATTTAATAGTTCTTTTAAATTACCCAAAGTTGTTCCTACTACCTCTATAAAACTAACATTAGTATCGTATAGTTTTAGAGACATGTAAACTAAACCATGGTTATCAAAATAGAGTACTACTGGTAAAGAGAGAAAAAGAGATATCAAATTATAAGGTAAGAAAGTTTTATACAGGATGTATATAAGTAAATTTACTGTCTACCAGTCACGAAGGTCAAGACGAAAATTTATATAGAGTTGATATTTAAGAAGTACGGTGCGTTTATAACGTCTTATACTGTCTCAGTTTTCCTAAGACATATTCCGTTTAATACAACATTTTCGGTTGGTCGCTGCTTAACCCTCTATATCCCTTCCACATACTAACATAATTAAAGATACGCATCACTGAAGATCTATTTTACTACATAACTTGTATAGGGAACTGGACGTGACAGAGGGCATGTGAGTGACTTTACAACTGTTTACCAAGTTTTTACCCCTTTGGGTATGCAAGTTTCTCTTATCCTCTTTATTTACTGCCATCTACTTTTTACAGTTCGTTTAAAACCTTCACCTTTTTGTGTAAATGTCACATTGAGTCGTCTACATTTTGAACTTTCGATTCTCAGTCGTCCTACTTACCACAGTTCTTCGACCACACCTTACAAGGTCCAATATCCCGACTTCTTATCGTGTTGACAAACCTTCGGGTACAGGTGAAGTGTACCTCTCGACTGAGAGATGGAGATTGGGATTTGTATGGTCGTCTAAACGAGAGAGATCTCCAACTTACTCTCGAAAAACTTTGAGTTCATACGGTCCCTGTCCATTTCCTTAAGTCGTAGGATTGGTCGAATTGGGATCAGTGAATTGGGGTAGACTGAGGGACTTTCGACCGTATGTCAGAATATATGTTTTCTTTCCTTTTATTTTCTATATATAAAAAACGAGTTTCTCGTCTCTTGAAGTTGTGACTTTCAGTCAGTAGTCAGTAGTTGTTGTTACCGAACTAGAGAGAGGAACTAAGGGACGACCCTCCACCTTTTTATCTGGGGTTTCTAGTTCCCTAGGATTAGGGAACTATTACAATTAAACAGTGGAATGTACTGTCTTCCCTGAAACGTCTACACTAATTCAATCATAGTATTCAATTCCTATTCTTTTAATGGGACACAATACATCTCCAGAGGATCAACTCGTGTATCGAGGAATTTTGGTCCGTCGGAAACGACCGTCACCAGTCACCTGCTACAGTAATACTCTCTTATCAATATTACTACACTACACTTTCTGGATCCAGGTGGACAGTAACGATCTAAACTTCTACGTCTTTCTCAAGGTACTCGGTTGCTTATCCCTATCGAAGAAACGTCTTCCATCTTTTACTTTCATTTACCTAATAGGGAACAACAACAAGTCAACGATTTAGGACAGGTTTAGAAACGTTGGGGTACCTGACGTCGTACGGTCCTAAGGAAGTGATAGTGGGTCTCAAACGAGTCTAAGTACAGATAAATCAGTTACTACGATGGTTTGGTAGAGTAGTAGTCGACGGGAGAAGAGGAAAAAGGAAGTTAGAAAGGGTCGTAGTCCGAAAAAAGGGTCACTTAAAAGAGAAACGTAGTCTACCGGTTTCACAACCTCGAAGTCGAAGTCGTAATCAGGGAGATTACTTATAAGTCACAACAAAAGGGAATCCTAACTGACCAAACTAGGAGAACGTCAGGTTCCCTGAGAGTTCTTAGAAGAGGTCGTGGTGTTGAACTTCCGTAGTTAAAAAACCACCAGTCGGAAAAATACCGGATTGAGAGTGTAGGTGTGTACTGATGACCTTTTTGGTCAGTTTCGAAACTGATATACCTATAAACAGATATTTTATTACAGAAACGAAAAATTATGTGACAGATCTAAAAAGATTTTTAAGAGGGAATCTCGGATGTCTTCCGTTGCACCGGGACGA
This sequence comes from Capra ibex, assembly GCA_006410555.1. Lineage (NCBI taxonomy): Eukaryota > Metazoa > Chordata > Mammalia > Artiodactyla > Bovidae > Capra > Capra ibex. The sequence goes on along the minus strand of SJYO01052320.1, from coordinate 1,299,651 downwards.
CTCGTTTTGTGGAACTTTTTAGTTCGGGTCCCTCTGGTCACGATCTGGAGATTGAATGTCCTGGTATTCTATTATTTAAACATAATAAATTCGGTAACTCAAACTCTATTAAGTAATAACAAGTTAACCCTTACTTCTGTAAGGGGAAGTGTTTTGTAGTAAGTTGTTTGGAACGGGTACAAGTTCCGAAAATCAGACAGAAATCAAGGAGAGAACTTTTAAACTTACCCTCAGGATCTTCCAAGATACTACCTTCTGTTTCTTGTTTTACTTGTTTCCTTTCGATTTGACTCCTGACTCTTTGTTCTGTCCTTTATATTGTTTTGAATTTCTTTTCCATGACGTTAATGACATGAGTCCATCCCTTTTTAAAACGTGAGTACTATATTTTTGTCTTTCGAATTTATAGTCATTTTAATATACGTTTTTGGTTGTGTTAAAATCCTCAATATACGGATAGATACACACATGATACGTCAGAATACATACATATTTATATTTATATACATATATGATACGTGTATGTAAATATATGATATATGGATTTTTATACATGTAAATATAAATGTAAATTTCCTTTAGAAAATCCGTCTTCTTTTTATGGTTCGTTATCTTTTATCTTTTGTTTGAATCCCCTGACTGGTTCTTCAAGGTGAAAAGAGGATAGGTAATAGAAAGGGATATTCACTTCGAGATCTTTATCCTAGTCTCTTTTATTCTCTTTCTTTAATAATAGTTTCTTTATAAATTAAAAAAATTACTGATAGAACGAACTTTCTCGAATAGTTCCCGGGTCTTATTACTTACTTTTTACTGAGGTGGTCTCAAGTAGTAGTTCTTTAAAGGTTTTTAATCACCCTTATTTTTCCTCTCAAATTTTCGTAGGTACCCCCACCTCGTCTTTAGAAGATTATGTTCGTATACCTTAATCTAAAGAAATGTCGTTTTTAGACATACTATTACCGGGTACTGGAAAGTTTAAACCTCCATTATATTAAGGGTTTTTCATAAGTCATGGTTCCGTTTGAAAGTCAGTACTCACTCCGATTTTACATTTTTTTTTTTTTTTTCTAAGTTCCTACGTGTAAAATTTTTGAAAGGGTGAGTGCAAAAGAAGAAATTTTTTTTCCTCTTTTTTTATATAAACCAACACACCCCAGAATCAACGTAGTCACGACACCTGAATCAACGGAGTTCCGTACACTCAGGGTTTGAGGGACTGGTCATTAGCTCGGGTGTCGAGGACGTGACCACTTGAGGATTGGTGACCCAGTAGTCTCTTCTGGGAGGTGGTAGATGAGAAAGAATTCCTCTTTAATATACTATACCAGTAATTTTATTATTATGATTATTGTACCATTACATAATAACGTATTGTCGTATCAGGATGATACTCTCCAGGTCTAGTAGTGTCCTTCTGTCGACATGACGTATGGATCTTTCGTTGACCAATTTGTCTTCTCCCTATACTCAGAGACCTTTCCTCTATCGGTTCTGATACTGTTCAGAACCTTTGACACACTGTCAACAGTTACATACCTTGTGTCTAAACGTGTAGGGAACATCTCAAAATTCGACTTACGACTATCGTTGTCTCTTTTACTTCGTTTACTATTGAGTCCGTTAATAATGGAGGTCCCAGTTGTCTGTACGTAAACTTTTCGTTTATATTAGTATCACTTAACGTACTGAATCGAGACTTATTATAAATGTAACACGATTATTGTGTTTGTGATCTATAACGAAATTAGTCTTTAACTAATTTAATATATTCACTTTCAGTGAGCCAGTACGGGTTGAGAAACGTTGGGGTAACTGATATCTCAGGTACCTTAAGAGGTCCGGTCTTTTGACCTCACCTATCGGTAAGGGAAGAGGTTGTTTAGAAGGGTTAGGTCCTTAGTTTGGGTCCAGAGGGACAACGTTCATCTAAATGGTCGACTTCGTGGACCTTCCTCGTATCTTTCCCCTTCACATCTCTAATTTTTTTTTTTCACGTATCAATACCCGAAGGGTCCACCGCGATCACCATTTCTTGGACGAACAGTTACGTCCTCTCTAAACCCAAGTTAGAGACTCAACCCTTCAAGGGGACCTCCTCCCGTACCGTTGGGGGAGGTCATAAGAACGGACCTCTTAGGGTACCTGTCTCCCCGGACCCCCCGACGCCAGACATCCCAGTGTTTCTCAACCTGTACTGACTTCGCTGAATCGTACGTCGTACACACATCTATACATATCTACAAGTAAGTGTGGGTACACGTAGATACAAGTTACTCATCTTCATCTCCAATCCCAGATCTTAATTTGGGATTTAAAAGTACCTTTAATTATCTATTTTATAAAAACTTTTAATTTCGTGTCATATTCTTCCGATATATCTTTATATGTTTATTTAAAGTCTTCACTTTTGTAGGTTTTTCTAATTTTCATCAATAGTTAAAGGGTACCCTGGTATCTCCGTCCCTAATTTTCTGACCAAGAAAGGGGATTTGGACAATGTTATAAACCTAAAATAATAAGGTACTTTGTGCGAAATGGATACTCTTCACAAGACGTATAATTATTTTTTCTACATCATTTCTATTAACATCAATCAATACGATACTAAAAAGTAACTTTTCGGTGATACTATATTAAGTTATACTCCATTAATATTGGTTTTATTTTTAAATCGTTGGTCTCTGACGAAATATTAGACATATAACCGATACTTTATTAGTTTGTCCATTATAATCTGGTAAAGAAGAGTGGACGGTTATATTAAGTGATTGTCTGAAGTCTATTATTTAATTATAACTGAAAGTCTAAATTACTCAAGTAATGTTATTAGTAATTACGTTATAACGACTTTAAGTCTCACTTTATACTTGAATTAAATTCATGTTACAGATTTGACTTGTTAATTGGTCTTTCGTATGAGTACGTCTACCACAGACAACAGTAAGGGAGACAATGTTTTTTATCAAGTGTGGAAGTTGTATTGTATAAAGTGGTAGAAGTGACCATGTTGTCTATACCCTCCAATTTACTTGTAAATTAATGAAATTCTATAAACGTTCGTCGTAACACTTCTAAAAGGAGTGTATAATTGACTCCATAGGGAACCAAAAGATATATACGTTGAATTAAAACTTATTCATTTATCTCCACTACACGGAGTTCGGATATAAAGTAAACTTCGTTGTAAGTGTCCATTGAAAAATTTCTTCTTGAACGACTGCCTTCATCAAACAGTTGTATTTCACACTCTTTGTTGAGATCCGTCTTTCCTCAAATTATCAGTCACTGTAGAACGTAAGACAGTGACGTGACGACGGACAAGTAGGTAGACCCTCCAAGGACTTTGGGTTCAAAGTTGAAGAATCCCTTCGGACACTTCACTTCACTTCCAAATCAACACAGACTGAAAGACTTTGGGTACCTGATCTGTCAGGTACCTTAAGAGGTCCGGTCTTATGACCTTCGCCCATCGGAAAGGGAAGTGGTCTCATAGAAGGGTTGGGTCCCTTACTTGGGTCCAGAGGTTGTGACACCCGTTTAAGAAATGGTCGACTCGGTGGTCCCTTCGGACATTCGGTGATATAAGTCCACTTGGTTTTGTATTAATAAAGAACTAGTTCGATTATCAGTGTAGATAGGGTCCCTGTCTCCTCGGACCACCCGACGACAGAGACCCCAACGTGTCTCAGCCTGTACTGACTTCGCTGAATCGTTGTCGTCGTCGTCGTATCTAGAGATCAACATACTAAAAGAAATATCTGTAAAACGACTCGTAAAAATCTGAAAAAACAGGACGTAATAGAAATTTATGTCGATACTTTCTACTCCCCGAAGGGTCTACCGAGTTACTCTACGTCGTATGTTCATGACCGGGGACTTGTGACTAGGTATTAGACTTAAATGGAAGGACCAAGTGTTTACCGAATAAAGACAACCACCTACAGACGAAGTGATCTAGATCCCTCTAAAATCATTTCACTCGGAAGTCATTTAGTAGGACACATAAAAATCTCACTCAAAGTAAAATCCTCCCGGTCTAGTGAGAATGAGTCACCGGTGTTTCTAGAGAAACCACAAAAAGTTAAGAGGAGATATACAACGGTTTCAATCGTTTTTCAAACTAAAAAAGTTTGGTTTCTTTTACAGTGACTCTTCCGAGTGCAAAGGAACCAACAACAAATCAACGGTTCAGTACAGGTGGAGAAACTTTGGGGTACTTGAGATCGGGTGGTCCGGGGAGATAGGTACCCTAAAGAGTCCGTTATTGTGACCTCACCCAACGGTTAAGGAAGGGGTCCCCTAAAAGGACGCAGAGGACGTAACGTCCACCTAAGAAATGGTGACTCGGTAGACCCTTCGGGGAGTAGAAAGTATCGACATAAATTACAGGCTGTTACTCTCTTGGGAGACTAAAGGATCTCCTAAGAAGTCAGTTAATTCAACATCTAATACGATATAAGTCTCTGTCGTGATAAATCATTGAACGGCACTCGTAACGTCTTACCGGACGAGAGAAGAAGTTCTGCAGTCTCCACCTAAACTTAGGTCTAGATGTATTACTGTTTCGGAAATTTCATTGAATACGGAATTCGTCAACCTTACGATAACCGAAGTCACTCTCTCAAAAGACTTGTAGTCGGTCTGGTGTTAAGGAAAAGAAACACCCCATCCCCCACCCCCCTCCGCCTCTTATTCTCTCTATTTGACAAAGAGGATACTTACAAGGTCGAGTTCTCAATATAGTAGGTGTGACAAATTCCTCTTTCTTCATCACCTTCGTAAAAGATGAGGGACAGAAGGTTGATTTTGAAATAGAAGGTCGATGTAATTTTACAGATAAAACCTCTGATGTCTTCAAGAAGGAAAGTCACAAAGTTTTTTTCTCCCCCCTGTACTTTATTGACCTGCAGTAGGACAGGTTATGGAGACAGAGACCCTTCTAATGTCTTCTCCTGTCCTTTGTAGGGGAAAATTTCGTTCGTGGTGTATCACCGGAAATTTGAACTAAAACCGGTTGGAGAAATATTTAGAAAAACAAAACCTTTTTTTAGGGGTTTTTTCGTGAATTTTTTTTTATTCTTGAAAGTTCAATAAGGACATAGGAGTACAAGACTTTAAAGTAGAACTTTGAAACTTTTTCATTTATTGATTAATTATTCCTCTAGACATGTTTCGTCAGTCGAGAGGGACTAAAACCGATTCGGGGTTTTGTTGTCTGATCAACACAATTCTTAACGTAGTCACCAGATTCTTTTAATCCAATCAAATTCGGTAATGCTCAATAATATCGTATTCATTACACCGAGGGGTACTTCGGACTGTGTGTCCCGACACTGCTAACGTGGGACGTGTTTCTGCGGACCGACCCTCGGGCACCCACCTCCGTCTTTAGAGAAGGAGTAATTAGAGTAGACCGAAACGTGAACCTTTACCAGACGGAGGAGACCCTCCTACCTACGGAAAAGGATAAACCAGGTGGTCTATCCTACGTAAAAAACGTTCCGGGTATTTCTGAGCTATTAACGTTCGTCACTCAGGTCTAAATGTAAGTGTCCTTGTACTGTTACTTGTTCTTCGTCTTTACCTCCTCCTTGTCCGTTAGTCTGATAGTCCTGTCGATATCTTAAACAGAGGTCGTATGACCGAATGAAACGTTCTTACATCGTTCGTATTTTTAATCTGCACCGGCACCACCTCTCTTTCTCAGTGTCACTTTACTCACCGATCCAACCTTGATAAACATGCCCAAACTGTGTCTTTCTCGTAAGTACTGGCTCGATTTGTTGGACCCACCTTTGTCTGTACTGGGGTAGGCGTTCGGGACCCGAGCAGGGTGACGGAGACGGAAGACGTAGCCGAGAAGAAGTTCGACAAGTGTCGACAAGACGGAAGGACTAGAGACACGAACGAAATTTAGTGTTATAGGTACTAAATACTAATTTCAAATAAACTATCGTTTTTATTATAAACGTAAAATAAGGGAATATGTTCCACTCTAAATACGTACGTGTATATAGGTACTTGCATATAGGTTATTTGTATACTGTATATACACATGTACATATGTGTACGTACGTACATATATGTAAATACACACATACACACACACACACATTTAGCATGTGAATCTGAAGAGGAAAACCGGGTTTGTTCTCTCTGACTTTCCTTAGGTACGATACGATTACAAGAAAACCCTGTAGTCATTCTCGTCAGAAATATAGATTCCAAAAAAGCTTTTCCGTCTCCTTGGTCTCTAGTTTAACGGTTGTAGACGACCTAGTACCTTTTTCGTTCTCTCAAGGTCTTTTTGTAGATAAAGACGAAATAACTGATACGGTTTCGGAAACTGACACACCTAGTGTTGTTTGACACCTTTTAAGACTCTCTCTACCCTTATGATCTGGTGGACTGGACAGAGAACTCTTTAGACATACGTCCAGTCCTTCGTTGTCAATCTTGACCTATACCTTGTTGTCTGACCAAGGTTTATCCTATTCCTCACTCAGTTCCGACATATAACAGTGGGACGAATAAATTGAAGATACGTCTCATGTCATACTCTTTGTGACCCGACCTTCTTTGTGTTCGACCTTAGTTCTAACGGCCCTCTTTATCGTTATTGGAGTCTATACGTCTACGTGGTGGGAATACCGTCTTTCACTTCTCCTTGATTTTTCGGAGAACTACTTTCACTTTCTCCTCTCACTTTTTCAACCGAATTTCGAGTTGTAAGTCTTTTGTTTCTAGTACCGTAGACCAGGGTAGTGAAGTACCCTTTATCTACCCCTTTGTCACCTTTGTCACCGTCTGAAATAAAAAAACCCGAGGGTTTAGTGACGTTACCCCTAACGTCGGTACTTTAATTTTCTGCGAATGAGGAACCTTCTTTTCAATACTGGTTGGATCTATCGTATAAGTTTTCGTCTCTGTAATGAAACGACTGATTCCAGGCAGATCAGTTCCGATACCAAAAAGGACACCAATACATACCTACACTCTCAACCTGACACTTCTTCCGACTCGTGGTTTGTTAACTACGAAAACTTGACACCACAACCTCTTCTAGAAACTCTCAGGGAACCTGACGTTCCTCTGAACCTGACGTTGGTCAGGTAAGACTTCCTCTAGTCGGGACCCTAAGGAAACCTTCCTTACTACGATTTCGACTTTGAGGTCATGAAACCGGTGGAGTACGTTTCTCAACTGAGAAACCTTTTCTGAGACTACGACGCTCCCTAACTCCCGTCCTCCTCTTCCCCTACTGTCTCCTACTCTACCGACCTACCGTAGTGCCTGAGCTACCTGCGCTCAGACTCACTTGAGGCCCTCAACCACTACCTGTCCCTCCGGACCACACGACGCTAAGTACCCCAACGTCTCAGCCTGTGCTGACTCGCTGACTTGACTTGACTTGGTTTAATACCAATAATCGTTTTTTTTTTTTTTTGGATATCTCGTTCCGAAGGTACACACCTACTTATACATATAAGTTGGTTTGACAAAGTTTATTTTCCAAAAAGACCTATCCAAAAAGAACAATTATCTTTCTTTACACCATGGATTTTAGTTTATCTTCTACCTAGGGTTTTTCTAAGAGAGAATTAGCAGAAACCCTTAAAGTTAATGTTATTTGTTTTTCTTCCTCGATTAGGAACTCGGTTGTGACGTTGTTGTAGACACGTTTTAACATTGTACTTCAGAGTAGATTAAAAGTTCCGATTACGACATCACCCGTTTACTAACTTTCTTGTCCGTCAAGTTGTATATTTAACAGTCCGACTTCCTATTAGGTTAAGATAGTTTTCTATAAAGAATCAAGATTAAGATTAAAAGACTAACGTCAAATATATGCTAAAAACACTTTATAGACAACGCTACTACATGATCAAATTGATCGTTTTTCACATATGAATACAAATATTGGACTCTTTTCTCATCAAATTTATAGTATCTGGTATAAATAAAACACTTTTATTACACTAACAAAATTATATAGTTAGACACTTATATTTCTTAAACCCTTTAGAATACCTATCTGGTTTGTGTACAGGTTTATATCTTTTAGTATAGGTTAGTACGTATTCGCTTTAGACGATGGTAGTAAGTACTTACAATTTACAGTCGTCACTACCTATAAATATGTCTTTTCCTTCTTTTCCACCTTGCCACCGTAATACCTAGTTTCAAAAAGTTTTATTGTACTTATACAAAACTGTCTTCCCTCTTTATCATTTTATGCAATTTTTTCTAATTTTTCATCTTTTATCTTCCTTAAACATGGTACAAGATATCCGGTGTCAGACCTCCAGTCGTGTCAATAAATAAGTTCTCACTCTTAATAAACAGTTAATATATCTCTTAACAAAAGGGTGTTCCCACGGTCTCCTGGGTACCCCCCGGGACCTCCTTGGTGTCTCAGTGTTCATCCAATCAAATCAATTAGTACATTTTGTCTTTACTGATTAAAAACTGTTAAGTCACCTGCGTTAAAGATAAGTATCAATAGGGAACCCAACGTTAACTAAACTTCCACCTACGTTAAAGTTGGGAAAAGTATATTAATTTTACAATTATGTAAATATTTTATACTTAAATATTCATTTGTTATATCAGTTTCTACTAGATTTCAAAATTTTCACTTCACGTCAGTACTTCAAGTGTCAAAGTTTCAAGATACGTATAAACAAACTACCACTTCTTTTACAATAGGACTTTTTACGGACTTGGGTATAGTGGTGTTTATTTAAAATTCCTCCCTTCAATACATGTATTTTACGAGAACTAAAAAAAAAAAAAAAAAAACAGAGATCAAGAACCATCCTAAACCTGTTCCTCCTTATAAATCACTTAGGTACATTCAATTGGTCACTCAAGTCCATGGACATTGATAATGTAAAAATAGGTATTAAATATATTTGTGTCTTACTAATTCGGTCTATGAAAAGTTTTTGAGAGGATTTTAGTTAGGTAGAAGAGTTTTTGAGGTAATACACTATATCACATTATGATATGAACGTGTAAAACAATTTCTTTTTTCTTCTTTAACTTTAAAATCGCTCAAAGTTAACAGGTTTTAAAGAATCGTTTATTTACTGTCACATAACTTTGTGCATAAAGTAAATTTGGTTTCCGACACACATACGTGCGTGCAATTCAGTGAAGTCAGTACGGGTTGAGAAACCTGGGGTACTTGACATAGGGTGGTCCGAGAAGACAGGTATTCTAAGAGGTCCGTTCTTATGACCTCACCCGTCGGTAAGGGAAGAAGTCCTCTAGAAGGGGTGGGTCCCTAGTTTGGGAAGTTACTGTCGTCTAAGAAATGATGACTCATTGACCCCCTCTAGATGAGTTTTGTCTTTACGTATGTTACACGTTATACTATTGATTTAAACCTTAATTGGTGAATTTCTCTTAATGTTTTCGTGGCTACCAGATTTTTCCTCGACGTTTGTAAAACCTTTTTAAACTGTAACTGTTTACGTCGTCATCTTTTAGGGGAAAATTGTTATTTTTTTACACCAACCTGTTAAACCGTGTAACAGTAAGTTGAATAAACCCAATCCCCTGAAACGAAGTCACAACGGAATGTACACGACAGTCGTAATATAGGTTTTTTAAAATCCTGCAGATACTTGTCTCGTTGAGTTTACAGGATACATTAAGTTATTATTTTCAGTAAAGTACTCCGTTTTGACGATACATCTATCTACGGTCACGTATGCAGGTTCGTATACTGTTATCAAACGAATAGTGTACTCCGTCGGCAAGGCAAAGATTTTCGTCGGTAGTGTCGGAACGTCGAATCTAGAGATGCATAGAGAGTGTCGATTCTACGGTGGTTGCTGTATTAATTAAAGGTTACTAAGTCTATTCAGATAGTCGAGTTGGTTAAAGGTAAAACAAGATACTTATTGGGGAAACTTAGTGTAAAGGTCTCGTTCCTTCCTTTTTTCGTTTGAGCAAAAGGTACCAATACGTTCAGTGACTCTCCTACAACCACTCCCACCGTCCGTCCGACTCTCGTACTTAACGAATTTTAGTAAGGGTGGTTGTCCCCCAGTCTTCATTTGGTCACAGAACGACGATTCTATTGTTTCTATTTTAGAGGATAGACCTATACTCTTACGTCGTTATGGAATTACTTTGTTCAGACAAGTCATTACGAAAAGAAAGAAAAATTTGTGTGTATTACTGTCTAAATCTATGACTACTCTAGAGATTCGACATTTTGGTAGTTCCTACGATAGTCAAAAGTGTCTGGAGGGTCTTCGAAATCTCGAAAATAATGGGCCCGTTTTCTTTCACAAAATGATATGCGTAAGAAACCTGGTCGGTCCCATTCACTGATGTCGACACTGTTCCTTCGGACTTTTGCCTCGGCGGATTTTGAGTGTCCCGAACGACACAGTAAGTAGTGTCAGTTTCGCTTCTGGTAGGTCGTTGAGAAAGTTCCGTTCACGAAAAAGGGACAAATGGCTTGTACGACCTCAAGAGCTCTACGTGGTCGTTCAAAGTAGAATGAACTTTGGACCTTAATTTCGCTCTAAGGTATAAGGATTGTCATTTTAGGGGGACCCCCCCCCCCCTTTGTTACCCTTTTCTCGTAGTCAAAAACTTACCTTACTAAGAATAAACGTGGTTAGTGTACCTTTTCTTTAGAAAAAAAAAAAAAAAAATCGAAACTGTATAACGAGNCCTTTTCTCGTAGTCAAAAACTTACCTTACTAAGAATAAACGTGGTTAGTGTACCTTTTCTTTAGAAAAAAAAAAAAAAAATCGAAACTGTATAACGAGAACTTTACACATTCATCAAATAGGGGAGTCGTACAGGAGTGAGGATTCTAGTGAAATCCTGACAGTAGAACTGATGGTGGTTCACCATGTACACGACGAATAACTTCATCACATCTAAGAGAACACTTTTTAGTTAAGTTTTCAAATGTTATAGGTCTTTGTATGTCTACCGATCTTTTCTTACTCGAAGTAATATATTACTATCTGGAATGTGATATGTCTCAGACTTTCTCTACGTGTGGGGCCCTGGTAGTATAACTAAATGATCATTATTTAAGACTGACAATACCGAGACCGACACGACGTCGTAAGTTCTCCATATTGAGATAACTAGTATTGATCATTCGTAGAATAGACATTTATTCAATACGACAAGGACCAGCGAACATAATTAGTTATAACCTTTCCGTCATTTTATCCCAGTTTGTTATCTATAGTGACACCATCAGACACTGAGCCTTTTTTATGTCTCCATACTTATCCTTTCGACTCTAAAATCTACGAAGGGGGGTTTAGACTGTATATTTAGTACACCTATTTGCAAACGATAACTACGTCGTAAAACTTATGGGATTATATTTAACACTATTACTCACGAAACTCCGGTACTCTACTGAGAACCTCCCTCATCCCTTACGTAAAAGAGTCAAACGACCTTAAATAAAGGTTCTTTTCCTAGTATACGACTAACTGACCCAAAGTCTTATATTAGTGGGTATTGACCTAGGAAACACGGGACTTATTATACGAAGATAGGCGTAATGACAAACAGTAAATACCGACTGAAAATGAAGTCGAGGTTCTTTGTGAGGAACGAGGGAACGAGTGGAGTGTGACTAAGGGAAAAGCAATAAAGTACTGAGAATTACAGACGTAGTGTCTTAAATCGTAGACAATCTTAATACATAGTTTCACATATGTTTCAGAAGAAGGAAAGACAGAGAGGTCTATCTAATAGGTTGTAGAGTTACAGTTCCTGGTTGCGTTACGATCCCTATGTCTTCTACAAGATATTTATGAACGAGTGCCTTAACTATACTATAAGTAAATCCTACAGCTATAGAAATACAAGAAACAAAATGTGTTTTTATTGGGAAGATTACTTTGAAAATACTGGACGAGGAGGAAATTAGACCTCCCTATGAATGGTAATTAGAGTCCCCTGTTTAGGAAAACCAAAAGATTCAAACTTTTCTGAAGTGACAGATGATTGAGGGGTTTTCTTTTCGTTTGCTAGGTAACCCGGTGTTTTGATCCGACGAGAGGAAGAGATCACACAAAAGGGTCACGGATGAGGTCGGAAGGACCTAATCGTGCACACGTACGTACGATTCAGTAAAGTCAGGACAGGTCGAGAAACTCTGGGATACCTGACGTCAGGCGGTCCGAGGAGACAGGTACCCTAAGAGGTCCGTTCTTATGACCTCACCCAACGACACGGGAGAAGGTCCCCTAGAAGGACTGGGTCCCTAGTTTGGACTCAGAGAATTCATAGGACGTGACAATCTGTCCAAGAAATGGTGTCCCCGGTAGACCCTTCAGGTCTAATCGTGTGTCACTATGGATTATCCATACCACCACAACAAAAAAAAAAAGGGGAGGTTTGGAGGACTTCATAATGTTTCGTCATATCTTGACCCTCAGATCCTCAATCTGTGTTTTGATTAGGTGGTGGGTATTGTGTGGTTTGTTCCCTACTGCTAACCTCGCAATTTTAATATACTTAAGGTACATATATATACCTTCAGTTATGAAATAAGAAAGTCTCAAATCTAACAAAAAGTAGATCTAGGAGACAAATTCGGAATTGAAAGATAAAAGGATTAAGAACAAAGCATAAAAGACATCAAATGAGACAGAAACTCCCAGAAAAACAAACTACCGAAAATCGACGTGACCCAGAAGCGACGTCGCGCACCCGAAAGAGATCGACCCCCGTGACCGAAGAGAACCACGCCATGTCCCCGACGAAAAATGACACATCGCACCCGAAGAGATCGACACTTCGTACCCGGGACTTCCCGTACCCGAACCATCAACCCGTGTACCCGGAGAGATCACCACCGTTCTTTCGAATCGACGGGTCTCCGTTCACCCCAGAATCAAGGGGATCTTCACTAATCTGACACAGGGGACGTAACCTTCCGTCTAAGAGTTGGTGACATGGATGGTCCCTTCAGGATCAGAAGGGTCATAAACGATATCCTAAGAATGTCAGAGTCGATTAGAGTTTACGAATGTTAGAGTCTTAAGAATGTTAGAGAAGGAGGGAGAAAAATATGGAAGGAGTCTCGGTGAGTGTATTATTACCTCTGGGAGGGGACAGAAAGAGAAACACAACACTTTTGTACGGTCCAAAGTCGGTCTACAATTACAGTAACTGGAAAGACCGAGAGGGCGACTTCCGAAGATTTCCCCCATTCACTCACGACCACAGTCCCTCGAATCTGTTGGGACCCTTCAAACCACATTCTAATGAAAAATGACCTTTACTGGTACCGAAGATCTACTGTACCCCCCTTTGTAGGTAGTGGTGGTACTCATAATTGAGAGTTTCCGTCAGATGAAGTATACTCCGTACGTAGAAGCAGGAAAATACTACAGAGATTGGGAAAAGAACTCTTTACTTTTCACATAAGTGTCTAAGGGTTTAGACACCACTGTCACCTTAGGTCATAATTAACTCTTATAGTGATTGAGATAGACTTACTAGACTATATTTACAATAATGACAGTATAATTAAAAAGAACGGAAGGTCACAAAAAAAGGACTATCGTTACCTCCCAGGTGGAGATATGGTTACGTGTCGGAAATAGTACAGTAAGAGGTTCCGTTTCAGGGACTCCGAATGACGAAGATAGTCATAGTAGTTAGAAAAGTTCTAACAAGTGATAGACTGAAGTTACATGTAAAAAGGTATCACAAAGAGAGATTTTCGGACCGGTGTGTAAAGAAATGAGAAGGTACTTATGAAGTATGAGTACAGTGGGTAACGTAATTACGACGGAATCTAGAAGTACGTCACTACCAAAATGAACGACGATGAACAGATTTCGAATGTGTAAGACAATCAAAGTGCAATAGGATATAGGAGATATTTGTTACACCTCAAATTCCCCCTTTCCAGTGATAAAGGATACCATGATTAAAGATTATAAAGATCTATCTTTCAGTGAGTAGTGTATAAGGTAGAACGTAAGAACGAATTCCCTCTTCCGTTACCGTGGGGTGAGATCATGAGAACGGACCTTTCAGGGTGCCCGTCTCCTCGGACCACCCGACGTCAGGTACCCCAGCGCTTCTCAGTCTGTGCTGACTCGCTGAAGTGAAAGTGAAAAGTGAACGTACGTAACCTCTTCCTTTACCGTTGGGTGAGGTGACAAGAACGGACCTCTTAGGGTACCTACCACCTCGGACCACCCGACGGTAGATACCCCAGCGTGTCTCAGCCTGTGCTGACTACGCTGAGTCGTCGTCGTCGTAAGAACGAATTTACAAAGGATGGTAAGTAAGGAGAAACTTTCGTTCTAATCAAGGAAAGTGGTTCCTTTACGAAACAAAACAAAACAAAAAAAAGAAAAGAAAAGAAATGACTAAAACATCATGAGTACACAAGTCACATTGTTTTATAATTCGTCAGCTATGCATTTCCAACAACGACGATCGAGACACGATGCGACCCTAGGAACTGGAGACCTCCTCTCCTAAAGGTAGGTCCCAGTCTCTGGTCCGAACTGGTGACCTCGAAAAACACATTCTCTTAAAACAACTTCATATTGTCTCGATCTCTTTCGAAGACTGTATCTGTAGTCTTCCCCCGTCTTTCTTACGAGGGAACGATCAAGAATCGCTCCACAAAATACAGATCTTTCGATAATTACAATCTCGATAAATACAATCTTTCGATAATTAGTCTATTCTCTCTGTGGAAATCCGACTCCCCCAAAGTGGTTCGGGGAGAGGGTGTTATGCGTAAAAACTCTATCCTACCGTCCTCCACACAGTAGGGAAAAGTATTTTGTTGTCTGTACTTATGACCGAACAACTCGGTAATAGTCGGGTTCCAAACTCCTTTCTTTTTTACAATCAGAATCCACCTTGGTAAAACTTCTTTCTGTCTAAGGTTTCGTTTATGTGTCAAAGTAATTGTATCGAATTCCTTTTGTAAAGTTGTTTTTTTTGTCTAGCCAATCGAGTTCCGTCACGGTCCACAGGAGCTGTGTCTTGATTTTCTCGGAGAAAATTAAAACACATCTCTTCCTTTTTTTTTGCAGACGGTTACCGTCAAATAAAGGAGGACGCCGAACCCCTGGAGACGGGAAGGATGGACGATGGGAAAGTTATGATCTATTTAAGTTTACGTAAATTATGACGTTTTCCAGATGGGATCAAGTTGATGAAAAAGAGATGTTGAAGAGAAGTAAGTGAATTTTTCTTTGTAAATGTATAGATAAGAGGTCACAGGATAATTTTATATAATCTTGTCACGACGAGTTTCAAATCTGACACGTCGAAGTATATAGGTACTCGACGAAGTGTAACCAAGTTTCATTGTATTCCTGTCTTTCACTCTTTCTTTCGTAAATGTCTGAAAAAGTTATTAAACTGTCTCATTAAAGTGTAGACAAATTAAATCGTTATGATTTTTGATTTGGACCCGGAACTCAAGACATACAAAACAAAATAAAGTGAAAGTATCCTCGATACACATTCTATCATATAGTCAAGTCAAGTCAGCGAGTCAGCACAGGTCGAGGAACGCTGAGGTACTTAGCGTCGTGTGGTCCGGAGGGACAGGTAGTTGAGGACAGGAGGTTGAGGACCTCAAGTGAGTCTGAGTGCAGGTAGCTCAGGCACTACGGTAGGTCGGTAGAGTAGGAGCCAGCAGGGGAAGAGGAGGACGGGGGTTAGGGAGGGTCGTAGTCTCAGAAAAGGTTACTCAGTTGAGAAGAGTACTCCACCGGTTTCATGATCTCAAAGTCGAAATCGTAGTAAGGAAGGTTTCTTTAGGGTCCCGACTAGAGGAAGTCTTACCTGACTAACCTAGAGGAACGTCAGGTTCCCTGAGAGTTCTCAGAAGAGGTTGTGGTGTCAAGTTTTCGTAGTTAAGAAACCGCGAGTCGGAAGAAGTGTCAGGTTGAGAGTGTAGGTATGTACTGGTGTCCTTTTTGATATAGGAACTGATCTGCCTGGAATCAGCCGTTTCATTACAGAGACGAAAACTTATACGATAGATCCAACCAGTATTGAAAAGAAGGTTCCTCATTCGCAGAAAATTAAAGTACCGACGTTAGTGGTAGACGTCACTAAAACCTCGGGGTTTTCATTTCAGACTGTGTCAAAGGTGACAAAGGAGTCGATAAAGTACGATGACGATGACGATTCAGTGAAGTCAGTACAGGCTGAGACACGCTGGGGTATCTGCCGTCGGGTGGTCCGAGGGGGTAGGGACCCTAAGAGGTCCGTTCTTGTGACCTCACCTAACGGTAAAGGAAGAGGTTACGTACTTTCACTTTTCACTTTCACTTCAGCGAGTCAATACAGGCTGGGAATCATACCTGACGTCGGATGGTCCGAGGAGGTAGGTACCCTAAAAGGTCCATTCTCATGACCTCACCCCATGGTAACGGAAGAGACTAGATAAAGGATCATCCCTAGTATATCATATATCTTCCCTAAATCACATCATATATCATCCCTAAGAGGTCTCTTCGTCTTTGCTATTTTATATATGTATACACACATACAAATATATATATAAATATATATATATATATATATATATTTTAGAGTCTTTACGTAAGGATTAATATTTGTTACCTGAGCCCTCTAATACTTCCCCATATTAGGGTTCTAGACGTCTCATTCAGTCGTACCCCCTTGACCGACCCTTTTGAGACAGTTCGAGTTTACTTTCGTACTTCTAATCTTTCTTTAAGTCTTAGGACTCTATAACCGACCATGTACTCTTTTGTCCTAACCATTATTCTAGTCTTCTGTAGGAAACGAGTAGTCCCTTCCGTGGGTACGACATCATCGGTCACATAGAGTCTTAGTAAGTTGATGTAGTAAGACGACAAATTTTCCTGTTTACGCATCTCCCATGTGACACGTTGACGTTATAACCTGACAAAATCTTAAGAAAATAGACTCGACTAGTTTCTTAATTACCCTTTTATATGTTGTTACAAAAGACATTATTCTATCATCCTTTACATAAATAAAAAGTGATACCGTAATGTCCATGAGTTCCGAGTAGAATATACTTAAAGGCTAAAAGTAATTCTTGCTGTAGAAGAATTTTCTGTAGTCTAAGAGTACCATAAAACTTCGTTTTGTTCAAGTAGAGAGAAGAATCTATAAGAACTTTTAACACCAATTATTAGAAACTCTAGATACTTTATGAAAAACTTTTTAGATTGTATCCCTACCTTAAACTTATACGATTGTAAATACCTCTGTTTATAAAAGGTCCGTGATCCGTTCATAGACTCATGAAGTATATATTGAATTTAATCTGGAATGTTCGTCGGATACTCCATTAGTAAGAATCGAAGTAAAATGTCTCCGTATGTAATTTCAAGTCCGAAGAGTCCACCGAGTCACCATTTCGTAGACGGACGTCACGTCCTCTGTACCCAAGTCAGGAACCTAACCCTTCTAGGGGACCTCTTCCTCTACAGTTAGTTGAGGTCATAGTAACGGAACTTTTAGGGTACCTGTTTCCTTGGACAACTCGATGTCACGTACCCCAGTGTTTTCTTAACCTACACTGAATCGTTGATTTGTCGTTGTTTCAAGTCTTTCAATTTGTGGAACAACTATCAGTGAGTTTATAATTCACGGTTTTAGTCCTAAACGTAGACCTAGTTGTATTCTGGTCACGGTACGAGGAACGTTGTCACTTTCCCCCCACCCTCACCCCCGATCTTTCTGTGTCTCCGTCTCTCCCTCCTCCCCTCTCCTCCCTCTTTTCTCCCTCCCCCGGTCTCCCGTTCCTACTCTGTCTCTCCGGCGGAAGTCTGTGTGCAAGTGTTAAATGTCGAGGGTCGACGGCTGGGCTAAGACACGTTTCTATTCTAATGTTCTAAGAGGTTCGGTTTAGTAGACTTACGTAAAGTTTAACCGGACGTCAATGTGTCGTAAGACTACCCCGACTCACTTTACCAACAGTGGACCACTCTTAGTTGAAGACTAAGGAGAATCTCTCGACCGCTCGAAACTTTACAAAAACGAGCCACACACACTCTCTTACCTCTCCGCAAAGGATAGAACTTAGGCTGTAAGACAACAGGACAACTATATGTTAGAATAGTAGTACTCACTCGTACTCTCTTCCCCAGACAGGAGATGCGGACCGACGAAATTGCACCCTGACTCCACCACAAAATAGTGGTGAGATTCTTCCGTAGTAGTAAATCCATATATTCTTAATGAGTCCATTTGAAGTCAGATCAATTCCGGCCTTCCGAACACGTAGGATATTTAGTCACTCTCTCAGGAAGGGTAAAAAAATCGAAGACGTCATACGAGGAGCCATTCAAATTTTTTTTTTTTTTCTTATTTCCGTTATATGGATCCACTTTACTTTCCTCTGTCAACTGACTACTATCCCCAAGGTCAAGAGTGGTTATTTAAAATAGAACTCGATAAAGTATTACGAAAAAGAGCGGTACACATAAATAACTGTCAACGTATGTCGGGAACGAGACCAATAGTAGTTTCGTAACTTATGTAATTCTTTGGATAGAGTCTGGCTGTCTCAAAGATTTCCAACTTTCTCCAGATAAATTCGTTTTTTGTAGTAAAAACTTGAATTCGAAGACGACAGTTTCGCAACTATTGTTCACCCTTAAACGAAGTGAAATTAAACGTATTCCTATCCTGAGTGACAATAAGGTTTCTGGATAATAAACCCTTTATCTCTTAGTTCCCTTTGTTCTTTATCGTTAGTGAGAAATTGAATCCAAACCAATTTCTTGTTTGTTAAATAAACTATCTCACCTGGCTTCGAACAAGTTTTAACAATAGATTCCCTACAATTGGATTATCGACGAAAATAAACCCATTTTCACTTAACCAAAAGACGACATAATAAATCGGTTCTGAACTACTACATAGAAAAATGTTGTCGTATCGATTCATTTGTTACTTGGTATCAGTTATTTTGTACCTTCAGTCTCGATCTTTACTCGATTGTTAGGTTTGGGGTAGACAATTTGTGGTCGACTTCATGTTATATTAAATCGTAAATGGTGAATCATCGACGTTTAGAAAAGTCTTCTACTATAACTGTAGTAAATAGAACTCATTAGTAGAAGATCATAAACCGTCATTCTTACAAAAGACTTTTGGATTTCAAAGGAAGGTACAAGTACGTACCTTTGTCACCGTCTGAAATAAAAGAACCCGAGGTTTTAGTGACGACTAAACTGACGTCAGTTTTTTTTCTACAAATGAGGAATCTTCTTACGATACTGTTTGAATTGTATAATTTTTCGTCTCTATGGTGAACTTACCGTTTCCAGACAAATCATTTTCAATATCAAAAAACTCATCAGTAGATACCAACACACTTGACCTAGTATTTTTTCCGACTTACGACTTCTTAACTACGAAAGTTTGACACCACGACCTCTTCTGAGAACCTGTTATACCGCTAGTTTGGTTAGTTAGGATTTCCTTTAATTAGAACTTATAAGTGACTTTGCTGACTACGACTTTGAAAGTGACTTTCAACTTCGAGATTATGAAGTGGTTGGACTTCGTTTCTCGGTTGAGTGATCTTTTCAGGGACTATGACCTTTTCTAACTTCCGTCCTCCTCTTCCCCTGTTGTCTCCTACTCTACCAACCTACCGTAGTAACTGAGTTACCTGTACCCAAACTCGTTTCAGACCCTCTGTCGTTTCCTGTCCGTCAGGTACCCCAACGGTTCGCGACCTGTGTCGACTGACTTGTTGTCGTTAGTTAATCAAACGAACCCGACAACTTTGTTTCATAGTGTCTGACCCACTGAATTTGTTGTCTCCAAGGAAAAGAGAAGGAAGATCCCCGACCTTCAGGTTCTAGTTACACGGTCATCCCGACCCAAGAGGGACCCAGTGAGGAACTGAACATCTGTCGGGGGAAGAGTGACACGAGAGTGACCCGGAAAGGAGGCACGTCCGGGTAGGGACCACAGAGAAAGATACGTAGGATTAGTGACGAATATTTCTGTGGTCAGTCTGACTTAGTCCCAGTGGGTGTACCGGAGCAAAATTGAACAGATTATTTCCAGTTTAGAACTATATCACCCCTAATCCTGAAGTAGTATACTTAGTCCACCCTCACCCTCTAGTGTTAAGTCAGGTATCGAGGGGATAAGTAATAGATAAAACACTAAATTAGGATCACCTATACGGGAAGAAACATAAGTAGAAACAGTTTCTTAAGATGTAGAAATAAAAAAATAAATTCCACTTAGAAATAGGAAAGAAGAATAGAAGTGCAAAGGGGTAAAATTTCTGTACATTTACTAATTAATATTATCTAATAGAACATGTCTATACCCGAAGTTTTATCTTGTATCTTTATTAATTTTACCTATAAACCATTTATGGTTTACCATTTCACAACTTTAATTGAACTCTAGTATCTTACTAGAAACAATAGAATCCCACCCTTTCTTAAAGATTATTCTTTTGTAGTTTCGTTTGTCTTTTCCATTTTATGACTTTTAATCTAATGTTGTTTACGAATTTTAAAACACGAGTAAATTTTTCATAATCCTAGTTTTTGTCGTCTGTTATATAACTTTTCGATAAAAAGGTTCTGGATTAAATTGAATATACGTCTCATGTAGGACACTTTACGTCCCGACCTACTGAGTGTTCGACCTCAGTTCTAACGACCCTCTTTATAGTTGTTAGAGTCTATACGTGTCCTATGATGAGATTACCACCTTTCACTTCTCCTTGATTCCTCGGAGAACTACTCCTACTTTCTCCTCTCACTTTCTCGACCGAATTTTGAGTTGTAGTTTTTTTAATTCTAGTACCGTAGACCAGGGTAGTGAAGTACCGTTTATCTACCCCTTTTTCATCTTTGTCACTGTCCAAAATAAAAGAACCCGAGGTTTTAGTGACACCTTCCACTGTCGTCGGTACTTTTTCTGTGAACGAAGAGCCTTCTTTTCGATACTGTTTTGATCTGTCGTATAATTTTTTACCTCTTTAGTAAAACGACTGTTTCCAAACATAACAGTTTCGATACTAAAAAGGTGATTAGTACATGTCGACACTCTCAACCTGGTATTTCTTCCGACTCGTGGTTCCATAACTACGAAAACTTGACACCACAACCTCTTCTGAGAACTCACAGAGAACCGGAGGTTCCTCTAGTTTAGTCAGTTAGGATTTCCTTTATCTGGGACGGATAAGTGACCTTCCTGGTTACGACTGTGACTCTAAGGTTATGAAACCAGTGGACCAAACTTCTCGACTGACTGATCTTTTCTGCGACTACCACCCTTTTTAACTTCCGTTCTCTTCCCCACTGTCTCCTACTATACTGACCTAGCGTAGTAGTTGGGTCACCTGTACTCGAACTCGTTTACAGTCCTCTGTCACTTCCTGTCCCTTGGACAGTGCGACGTCAAGTACCCTAGTGTTTTTCAGTCTACACTGAATCGCTGACTTGTTGTCGTTGTTGTTTTTACTATTCCCCTGAATGAACATACACCTTATTCGTTACTTGAAGACGTATAATCGAACACACATAGTCAAATAATCTTTTTTTTACCTTGAAAGTTAAGTATTTTCTCCTTTTTTTTCGATTGTTAGTGTAAAGTCTGTACGAGTTTAAGTACATAATTAAATTATTAATTTGTTAACTCTTACTTTCGTACAGTGAAATTTAGATAATCTTTCGACCTATTAACGTTCACAATCATTCCTACACTCCTACCGTCTTACAACTACATGGGAATCAACTCTCTGTTCTAACCGTAGAGGTAAGACCTCTAGTTTAATGAAAATTAAACATCTTTATTCGTGTCAGATATTGGGTTGTCACGGTGAGGATCCTCTAAGAACGTCTCTAAAGATTACCTTTGTTTGTTTTCATAAACACTGTCGTAAGAACACTCAAGTCCCTTAATCTCAATTAGTACCACAGGTAGTGACAGTCTTACCTATTCATTTCATATTAATTATGTGAGGCACCTTAAGTTCATCTTCAGTATTCGTTACCTTATATAGACGTGTATTTTTGTACTTCCCTTAAAGTTTCAAATTACGAACCACCTTTTGCCATTCTGTTTACTCTACATACTGTATCAGTTAAATACACGTAATTTTATGTACGGGCGTTTTGTTGTCATGTGTAAAGTACTTTTGCGTATCCTTTGAACGACTACCTATGTCCTCCTCTTCCTGGTAGTCGAAATTTCCCTTTTCTTTTATATTACTCATATCTAGTCTTTTCTGCTCACATTAGTTGTCTTGAGATACGTGATTATATATTTTCTTCCCTATCTTAAAGATTCTTTAGAACGTCTCAACTCAAGTATGAACCCTCTTACGGAAATGTTATTGTATATTTGTAAAAGACCTTAGTCGTGTAAAAGAGATTTTCTAGAAATTCACTTTACCACTGGTAGTATTGGAAGACCCTTTCTCTGTCAAAATTATCTACTCAGAAAACCGAAGAAGAATAAGTGTGACTTCGAAGGTAGGTTAGCGTGGGTGTTGGATCTCGAGAAGTAACTGTGAGTTGGAAACGAACAAAAGACTGTTATCGGAAACTCAAAGTAAAGAAATGAATTATTATCTCTGAAAAAGTAAAGGAGAGTAAAAGTAAAACGGAAATATTAAGTCAAATTCAGTGAGTTTTAGTTAAGTCTTAATTAAATAAAACACTATGAAAAAAAAAAAATTCAATTCAACTTCTACACTTTTTCTTATGTTAAGTCTGATGTTTTGAACTATAGAGTAGGGACCAATCAAGAGGTCCGTGGGAAAAGAAGGTTCTTTAAGACTGTTTAATTTCTTTGTCTAGGGTTAACATGGGTTGTATCTTTATTTAAATTTTCTGGTAATCCTTTATTAAATACCCATTTTGACGAAGTAGGTACAAAGATTTAAAAAAAAAAAGGGAAATGTACTATAGGTTCCTCATAAAAAGGAATTTATGTTTAAACAAAGAAGTATGGAAGTACATGGAAATTTCAAGAAGAAACGAATCCCTCGTTTCTGGTCTCGTACCGAAGACTATAAGTAACGAAATTGGTTAGGTTAGAAGCAAAGATCAAGATTGGAGTTTCGTCTAGAGTTAAGTCTTAAGAGTCTTTTCCTTTTAAGAGTGGATAAGGGATTACTACACATGAGATAAAATATACACCGAAAAGAGACAGACTATTTTTGTTCCTCTACAATGGTTGAGTAATACAAAGGAGGAGAAGAATCTCTATAAAGAAGTCACCTTTAAGTATCAAGGAATAAAACACACTCATAGTATTAAACAAATATTACGAAAACGGAACAAAGACCATAATGTGTATACTTATATCAACAAAGGTAGAAGTATATTTTTAAGTTGATAACTTCCCATCTGACGTGTACGAGTCACCGAAGTCAGTACAGGTTGCGAGACACTGAAGTACCTGACATCGGGTCTTACGAGGAGACAAGTACACTGAAGGGTGCGTTCTCATGACCTCACCCAACGGGACAGGAGGGGGTCCCCTATAAAAGTTGGGTTCTTAGTTTGGTATCATAGAGGACGTACCGTCCGTCTAAGAAATGACGACTCAGTGGTCCCTTCAGGTTTTCCACTGTTACGAAAATGTTAAAGACTCATGGGGGAGGAGGGTAGAGGTCAAGAGTAAGACGAAAGAAGTATGGTATTTACAAGTCACTCATGACCCACTGAACTTTACTGTTTTCGAATTTATTAAAATATTTTAAAAGAGTCTTTAATCTAAGATTTAAGGATATCGAAGATTAGTATGATTAATCCAATGAATAATGTTATCTCAATTGGTTGGAGTGTCTACAGAATACACAACTAATACCACTTCTTTTGTGTCGATTCTTGAAAACCAAGTCAATTCTTCTATAACTGTTCTTATCGATACAAGACCCCATTCCTTGCATGACACCATACCTAACGGGAGTGACCTTCGTTACTGTTGTCGGGATTCCTACCTTTATGGTGTGATGGTTGGTCGGGAGTCGACCATTAAATCACTATTGTAAATAGATCTTGAACGGTAAATGATTCACGAACATATGTTATTACCTTAGAAAGTTTTTGACATGTTCATCCACGATAACATTCAATGGGGAGAAGATGTGTACTATTTTAATTCTGGTTCTTTCAAATTCATTAAAGGGTAACAGTATCTAGAGTACGAGTAAACGAAATCAGTATAGACTGAGAAACACTGGGGTCCCTAACGTCGGACACTCCGAGAAAACAGGTCCCCTAAAAGGACCGTTCTTGTGATTACCCAACGGTACGGGAGGAGGTCCCCTAGAAGGGATGGGTCGCTAACTTTGATACAGAGAATAGATGGACGTAATAACTCAGAGGACATAGAGAAGTGACGATTCGGTGACCCCTTCGGGTTCGACCCGGTACTCAGGTCCCTTATCATAGAGGAACAGATACGAGAATTTAAGGTGTACATAAACAAGGGTACTACATTAGGACTGAGACTAAGGGTTATATGCCATAGTCTAGTTAGCGTAAGATCACCTGTAAAAACTCCACGGAAGAAGGTGATTCTTATATATGAAGGGACGTGGGTTCCCGGAGTACTTTTTCCTTCTGTCCCTCCTCTTTTTCCCAGGAAAAACTTTGTCCTCTTTGTAGGAATCAAACTACGAAATTGAAATTTTAATACTACAACTTAAGTTTTCTTTGACTCTTACGTTTTAAACTTTTTACTCTCCTGACTCCATGATAAACTGTTCAACTTTAGAAAGTTGGGGGATGTGAGATAAGATATTCATCTTTCCTTCCGATTATTTTTCACTGTATTCAATATCTTTCGTTTATTGTAATGGGAAGGTGTGTAGACCTTCTCTTATACTTAGTGTAGGGGAAGAGAAGTGACGTGTATGGATAATATACTTTATCCACTACTATTGGTAGTTCAGTGTGTAAGTGACATAACCCATACTAAGAATAAAGTGTTTAAAGTGAGACGTCCTTTATAGTCTTAAAAAAAGTTGAAATTTAATTTAGATAAACTGGGATTCGGAATTTCAGGAAACTAAGATCACCTTCCTTCTGTCCAACTAAAGTACTAGACAATGGGTACGTCTGTCAGGAATTAGGAGGAGGTCTTGGAAAAGAAAAAAGAAAAAGAAAGTAGGGGTTGGAGATCGGTTTTTTTCCAGTTAAAGGGGAGAAGGTAGAGTAAAATCCTACAAATTATCTAATGAAAGACTCTAGACCGTTCACACCTATCTAACTACTGAACGACCGAACCATTTAGAAAATAATCATAAAGTTTCGCTACTTTTTAAAATATGATTAAAGAACCTATTTTTATACCTAAGAAGGTTTATTACCTGTCTAGACCGTTTCGACCCAAAGTCAGGGGGAACTACCGTGGTGACTTCGGAATGTTCGAAGTTAGAGGGCGTAGTCATGGCTCACAGACGGTCCTGTGATTAGACTGCCAGTGGTGAATAGTAGTATAACGCGATGACAAGAGCATACCTGAAGCGATCACCGATTCGTCAGTTCTTAGACGGACGTTACGTTCTCTAACCCCACGTTAGGGACGCAATTCTTCTAGGGGACCTCCTCCTTTACCGATAGGTGAGGTCATAAGAACGGATCCTTTAGGGTACCTGTCTCCTCGATCCCGATGTCAGGTACCTCAAAGTTCTCAACCTGAACTGAATCACTGATTTTGTGGGGAGGAACATATTGTCTTTCTGAAAGTAAACCGGTCCAGCAAAAACTGGACTTTCCTGTACTACAAGGGGAGTCCAACTGATCTAAACTCTGGAGAGGGACTGATAACCAGAGACTGGAGAGCAAAGAAACCCCATATTATCTTTGGAACGTCAACACTTAAGAGACAGACAGGGAAACCTCCATTTCGAAGAGAGTCCTACAACCATCAAAATGTCGGGTATTTCCAGAAAGAGTTCCTGACTCCTCCGGATGAAAACTTTACATCAGTAGTTTTCTTAATCACAAGGATTGAGAGTAAGAGACACCCTACGATCTCGGATTAAAACTATTGAATGTTAGTTGTTTGTGTCTACCAGATTAGTGTAGCGAGTCGAAGGGGTAGTGTAGGAGAACACATAAAAGTAATCAAGCAGGGTGAAAAATAAAGTCGTTTTAACTCAAGTGAGAGAGGTAGGATAACGTTGTCAAAACTGGGAAACCATTATTAGAACTCATTTCAAAGGAAAAGGACAAATTGAGACAAACCACATTAAAAAGAAACTATTATAGTTTTGTCCTTTTCTTTTTACTTAATTTAAAATTTAATATTTCTTTTACCTTCTTATGAGAAATCACTTTCATTTCTGACAAGGACGTCTTCACTTGTACCTTGGTTTAGCTCGTATACACCTTTTTTAATTGCGGTCAGACGAAACAAGTGAATCCACGACGGTTCGAGACAGCCATAAACTCAGACACTGGGGACCAAACATGAAAGTGTTTTCGGTCTTTCTCTCCAATAAAAGTTTATGGAAGACGACCTCCGGGACTTGTCGGGGACTCCGTTTCTTTGTGTTTCGGGATGAGTCTCACCTTCCTTTTTACGTCTCGTATTTTATGTTACTTGAGAATGAGAAAGGGTAAGAAGGTCTCGTCTCTTTTGTTTTGGGTTTGCTTCAAAGGCTATTTAATAGGACGGTGTATCATAATCATTTCGTATCACAAAAAAGCGAGTAGAAGGAACGTAAAACACAGAGACTAATGGTTCTCCCTAGGTAGTGATCGAACGAAAAGGATAAAACATCAAAAATTATTTCTATCCCGTGAAACTAAAAATAAAACTAGACATCCTAAATTTACTGTTATACTACTCCATTTTTCGTTAAACTTTATGAAACTTTACATGATTCTAAGGACCTACTTTCCCTGATCTATTTATGACTAAGAAAAGTGTTGGTTGTCCGTGAACTTAAAAAAGACACTAAACATTTTTACGGAGGACGGGACGAACAATTAGAGGGACCTTGAGACGTATGATAAAAGGTGATTAGGAAAAACATCACAGCATAATTAAATGTAAACGATAACGATTTCCACAAGAGGTCTTTTCCTACTATTTAGCGTGTATAAAAGGTTAAATAGTAAGAGTAGTGAGTTTCGTGTAAATGAGTTGAAGGTTGTATACCTTAAATAAGATTACGAAGCCCAAGTTTTGACGGGGTCATCCAGTGTCGTATAATTGAAGTAGCAAAGATACTCAACCGTATCGCGAACTCAATAGGATTCGTGTACAGACGTTAACAAAGAGTTTTCCCTTCTAGCAATATGATGAAGTCCAGTAGAAATAAATACCTTTTCGATGAACCTTCCAGTATTGTGTTGTTTAATAGAGTACGAGTAGGAATTCTAAGAAAAAAAGAAAGCTTTAAATTCAGTAGGAAGGTGTGAGACAAAGAAGTTCTGCGTACGAACCTTCGTTATGTAGGATTAAGACCCTCTGACCTGTCAGGAAAGAATAGATTGCAATAGAAGAGTAATAATTATCTACGAACTCATAATATTAAGTAAGTAATTCGTGTATTTGACCTTAAGTCCATGGAAAGTTTAGACAACATATCTTGTTAAACTGAAATGTAACATCAGGGAAACAAATGTAACATATCCTAAATTTCAGGTCTTCATTTAAGTTGAGTGATCTCGGGTGTAGTGGACTTTTGTCTCATAGACGAGATTAGTTGACTTCTGTTAACATAAACGGTTCCATTTGTGATTATATATAAAGAAGAAGAAAAAAGTTTACAAATAGAATTCGTCGTTTGATCATAACAAGACATCCTACATAATACCCCTCGAATAATGTAAATTATTGAAGTTGTAAATGGAATTTGAAATTAATCTCTGTTGATTATTTTACTAAAAGTCGTGAAAAATAGAAATTCGATGTCACCGATTATCCATAGTAACAAAAGATTATAAATTGACATTAAGAATGACAAAAGAATTTAATTAGGTTTTAAAGATAATATTGTGTAGTAAAACTCATAAATTTATATGTGTCGGAAATCAATATGTGAAAAATTTCATATCCTGTAAAGTTCTTCCTGATAAGTCTCTATTCGGTAGACGTTTGTGATATTTTATAACATAATTTGTAATAAATTTTTGTCTATATTTACACTTACAGGACTATCAAATAGATAAGACTACGAGAAGTTTTGTCTAAACAAAACACAATTTTAAGTTTATCATTACACACTGTTCCTCTAAAAATCAGGAGTTTTTAAGTTCCGTAGAGTTTATTCTTAATATTTATGACTTTTGTATCCTCCTCTCTTAAAAATGATTACCGAAATTAAGTGTCTAGAGGTAGATAGTCTTCCCGTTTAAGTTTGGAACCTAAATTTGGAAAAAAAAGAAATGACAAACTATATTTATATAGTTTATACTATTAAATTTTTGTTTAGTTTATTGTAGCGATTATTGTATTTAAATATAAAAATTTGATTTCACTTAAAATTAAATATTTCTACGAATTACAGATATATAACGAGTAGAATGCATAAAAAGATCAAAAGTAGAGACAACAGGTTTAAAGGGATTTTTTTCTTCGTGATCCGGAAATCCGTACCTTACCCTACCCTCTACCCTCCCTCAAAGTTCTCTCTCCCTGTATACATATGACTACCCACTAAGTACAACGACTTGTCTTTGGTTGTTATAACATTTCGTTAATAGAAGGTTGAGTTTTACTTATTAAAGAAATTTCAGTTGTTGTTTTGGGTGTTAAATATGAAAATAAAAGTACAACTAAAATTTATTAGTGTCTAAGGTTTAATAATTTTTCTTTATTCAACTTTGATCGTTTCGGAAGTTGGTTGGCACCAGTTTTATTGTTTACTGACTTTCTACTACTCTTTTTGTACATAATGTTCAACGTTAATAAAAACGTACAGTTCTACTTGTTGTTGTTGTTGTTTTTCCCTGTTCCTCTTCACGTTAGACCATCTTTTATACACTAACCTTCTTTTACTGGTCAATAATTTCATAAATATTAAAACAATATATATATACATGTGATTACTTTTTTAGTATTAAAAGTGTCAGTGTCTTTATTTCGATGTAGTAACAAATGTTAATTACATTCATAGTAGATAGACGAGGAGGATGAAGTATCTGTATGGGTATAGGTTTCATAAGAGTTTCGGACCTCTAAAAAAATAAGAAAGGAACTTAACTAAGAACCAAACTCAAATTAGTTTTTCTATTAGGAAGTAATTCTCATTCAGATTTTGTATCACTCCATTTCTTTACGAGTAGAAAACTTATAAATACGGTTGATCGTAAAAAAAAATTAAAAAATAAATAAATAAATAAAAATTAAAATTTTAGAAATTAAGAATGTACGCAAGGGTTTGTACTTGGGGGGAGGGAGGAGGTAGGGGTGTTGTAGAGAGACCCAGTAGGGGTACGTGGTCGGGGTTCGTACGACGTGGGACGCAGTCTGTATCTGACCGCTAAGTTAAGAATGTACTATCACATGTACAATCTTACGGTAAGAGGGTTTAGTAGGGTGGGAGAGGGAGAGGGAGACTCAGGTTTTCAGGCAATATGTGTAGACACAGGAAAAAGGGCAGAACGTATGTCCCAGCAGTAACGGTAGAAGGATTTAAGGTATATATACACAATCATATGACATAACCACAAAAAGAAAGACCGAATGAAGTGAGTCGTATTAACCGAGGTCAAAGTAGGTAGAGTAGTCTTGACTAAGTTTACTTAAGAAAAATTGCCGACTCATTATGAGGTAACACATATACATGGTGTCGAAAGAATAGGTAAGTAGACTACTACCTGTAGATCCAACAAAGGTACAGGACCGATAACTTTCGTAAAGGGGATTTCAGTCCTTGTTCTGTTCCCACAGGTGAAAGTGGTGATGA